>VNWX01002943.1:0-11071 GCA_009869905.1 Ceratophysella communis | reverse complement strand
TAGTCGCTTGGGTGGGAAATCAGGTCTCTTGCCACTAACGACTTTGGAAAAACTTTGGTGTAGGTTCAGGAAGCTGGAATAGCGTAAAGACGCATGGAATTTCCCGTTGACGTACACCTTGTACACCTGCAAGCAATTAGATTACATACACGGTCATCGGTCATCGATCATTATCATTAATAATAGAATTCGGATTCTACAGTCCAGTCCATGGGGGCATTTTTGGCTCCCGGGGAGTCAAATTTTGCGGCAGGCAGTTTTGCCTCCCGGGGAGGCAAAATTGCCTCCCAGGAAGGCAAAATTGCATCCCGGGAGGCGAAATTGCCTCCCCGGGAGGCAAAACTGCCTCCCGGTTTTACATTTTTTCACCTGGCAAGCAAACGTTAGACCTGACTTTCTGAGCATTAAGTGAGATTAATCCCCATATAAAGGTGCCACGTTGACAAAAGAAAGGAAAGAAAAATATTTTCGGCAGCTCTTTTTAGGTACAATAAATGAGCTAGCTGAGTTAAATTAAATGTTTCTTCAAATCTTTTTTTTGTCAACGCGGCTGACCTGTGGAATACGCATTTAGAACACATTCCGACGTCTCACACCCCAGTCATTGGCTATGTAAAAAGAATTATATCTGCTTGGGATGCAATTTTGCCTCCCCGGGATGCAATTTTGCCTCCCTGGGAGGCAAAATTGCCTCCAAAGGAAAAAAATGCTGACCATCAATCTGGCAACAGTGTAGGACTGCAAACAACATAAATAACGTGTAGGAATTGATTTTTGACAGGTAAAACGGTAAATCCTACACTATTTATTCTTCAGCTTCAATATTTAAATCGAGATACAATAATGCTCAAATATTGTTCAACTTGTCCTTCAAAATTTAATTAGATTTTGTTTTTTACAATTTATAAGCAATAACTTTATTGGAAGGATAGTAATACGAAAGGGATTAATTCTGCTGCATGAAAGTAATGTAAAGTATAATTAAGAATGCCAAGTTGTCAGAAATTTTAATTTTAGATATGATTTTATAAAACAGAAATGCTTAACTATGAAATTTATTAAATTTGTAACCCCACAGTACTTCACTATTAAATTAAAGGCACTTTTAAATTTAAGCGTTTGGAACCTTAGGATTAACTGCTGTTTTATCATGAGTTTTGAGATGACGGGATCGGTCAGCTTGGCGCTTAATCACCACATTACAAATTGGGCACATCCATATGTCGTGCGTCTACTCATGTTTCGAGCGTGCACTTGAGTTGTCATGAGGCTTTCTGCAAACTCCACACAGGAAGACTTTCCTCCTACAAGAAGAAGGTAGGTAGTTAAAGTTAAAACTAGTTCAATTATGGTACAAAGAAACACAGCACCCATATTCATATATAAGCATAATTGACCTTTCACTGGCATCAGAAGATTGTCCTATTTGCAAGTTAGAAACATCAGAAGATTGTCCCATTTGCAAGTTAGAAACATCAGAAGATTGTCCCATTTGCAAGTTAGAAACATCAGAAGATTGTCCCATTTGCAAGGAGTGAAAACTTGTGTTTCGTATTTTGTGTATTATTTCTTATATGCATGTATTGGGTTGAACAGGGGTACTGGGTTCAACAGGAGTACTTCCAACAATGCAACAAGTGTAAGCATTTTGGGTTTTTCCAGAGAGAAAACCTACATATTGAAGTGTGAACAAAAGACTCCCTTCTTATATTACGGTTCTTAAGGTTGAACGTATTTTTATTTAGCCTTGAAGCCAAAAAGGGTCTCCAAGGGTCTTCACCAACCAAAGGTTCTAAAGAGCCGGGAATAATAATGCCTCTCAGTTGAGTGAGAGGCAGCCTTCGCCTGTTAGCATGCCTACTCCTTTTTATTGCGAGTTCGGCTAAGTCGAGAAGTGGTCTTTTCAAAAGTTCAGTTTGGCAACCTCGCAGGGAGGCATTTTTGGCTCCCGGGATGCAATTTTGGCTCCCGGGATGCAATTTTGGCTCCCCGGGAGCCAAAACTGCCCGCCTCAAATTTGGCTCCCTGGGAGCCAAAAATGCCCCCATGGACTGGACTGTTCTAAGTTTCAAGTTTCCAACGCAAATCATATTTCGTATTTCAAAATTGTTGGAACCACTCACCGTAAAACATCCTTCCGAACTTTGTACTTCTTCCGTTTCAGGGATGGAAAAATGCATTTTTTGGCGGCTGATGAGATTATTCTCACTCGGAAGTGTCGTAAATGTCGTTCAGCACAGACAGCAAGATAAAAGGGACACTCAATGGGAAGATCAGAATTCCAGGAGCATTTTATACTTTATTTTCTAGTAGTTGCTAGTTGACGCTTGGCGTCCTATTTACTTGCGTGTCAATATCAATAAACTAGACGATCACGTTCCCACGTTCGTGCTCGGTTGGGCTTATGACCTGCAAGTATAAAAAGGAGTATGTAACTACATATATATTAACTCTGTGTCTGTATACTTAATTGGATTTCACTCAAAGTGAGATTATGAATTTTCGGCCCAATTTTCCAATACCGAACACGTTGAGCTATTCTAATACATATAGTGAATGTGAATACAGAATAGTTACTGTACTGTTGACTGACTTGGTTGCGAATTCCAGAAACTGATTGCCTTGTAATGGCGGCGATGGCGATGACACAACGGAGCAGTGGACATTCAGAGGAGGAAGCCCAAAGACAGACCGTCTCGTCGTCCGTCGCGTCGGTCAAGCAAAAATCAAAAGTCAGAAATGTGAAAGTTTTGAGAGCTCACATCTTCCCACGCAGAGATCTCCTTCACATTTCACATCGTACATCCTCTTTCCCTGAACCACCTCGTCACTCTGCTTCTGCTATGCTCCTGCTGGGCAATAATGGGCTAGGGATAAGGATAATAATAACTCCACCACCACCAGCAGCATAGCATAGCAGATAGCAGCAGCGTCTTGGGTCTAATAAAATACTCAATCATCTCATCATAATCCCGATCCCGATGCACATTTCTCGTTATTGACATGAAAATTTGCAATTAGCAAAAAATTTGCTAAATGCTTTCAACTTAAAACGTGGTTCAATTTAACTTGAGCCACCTTCCACCTTGATTTCGATTCGATCCAATTCCAAGCGATTCTTAAAAGCAGTATGCAGCCTGGCCAAATGCTCCTTTTAAATTACCTCTAAATAGTGATTCTTATCTTCTGAATACTCATCCATCGGTGGTTCAGTTCCTTTTGTACGATATGCGCTGTTTCACTGTTTCTGTACTCATCCATTTTTCTGCGGACTAACAAGTACGATCGATTTGGAAACCAAAAACCTGTCTCTGACGTTCAGCATGGAGCAACGATTTTTTAAGATTTTAAGATTAGGAGGGCAGAGGGATGACGTTTCTGCGATGTGTCTATAACGTGCTTCAGTTTTCAGAGAGATTTCTCAGATGCGTTCGCGTGAAGTTCACGAGAAATTGCATATCAAAGCTGAGCGTCAAACTGGATGCATTCATGATTCATGAATTAAAGCTAAACTGTTTCTAGGTAAATGCTTAACTCCTATCATTCCTTATTTACTGGACATGTGAGCTTGAGGAAATAGTAAAATATTTAAAGTCGCGATACACTGTATACTTAGGTAGGATGCGCAGAAATACCGAATGCATAATGCAGATAGGAATATCACGTTTCCAAGGGCATCAAGAATTTATACAGGATGTAGAAGATAGACAAGAACTGGAGAGCCTTCATGACTAGTCTTTATTTCAATTTTTTCCATCCTAATGACTTAATACAGGCTTGTACACAGACCGCATGTTTTACGTATGAATGTACTTTAGAGCTTTACAAATACACAATTGCTAATTCAAAATGCTACAAGTCTGGCTGTGAATGTCTTTGAGTCGAAGCTTTTGGAAGTGTCGAATTACGTAGAAACTAAAGGCTAGTGACGTGATGAATTGATAGACTAAGGTTATTCTACTCACCCTCCGCAAATCGATAAAGAGTCTTGGTAATATAAGTTGTTTGTAAGTACGGGCATTAGAATTGGAATTCATTAGAACTATTCCAATAAGTCGTATCTCAAAACCATTACACAACTTCAATAATCATGTTCATTTAGCCGAAGTTCCAGGAGAATACTCACGTGATTCACCCCAGAGCAAGGCCAACAGAACGAGAATAAAGAAACATACAAAAGAGGACGGGAATAAGTATAAACACCATTAATTTCAGGGAGTTACAATTATAATATCAAAATATTAAACAAAAAATCAACGTTACAAAACAGATACATAATCGTATAATTTTCCTTCGTGGGTTGGCCATAAAGCCTCATAATCATCATCATTTACACACATCCTGTATAGAAAACGCATCCTGCACCAAGTTCCTAATTGGTATATAATATTAAAAATAATGCGGAAGTAAAGATTCCAGCCTTATCTTTGTATAAGATTTGCAAAGTCACACAGAATACTTTGGAGCTCGTGTAAGTTCTTGTCTTGAATTTGAGCGTCAAGCTTAACCAGAACTTGAATTAGCTGAAATCTGGCGACAGGGCTCAGGGTCTCGGCGTATCTCTGACCCCAAACATGAAGAATTGAAGCTTCTTCTAAAATTGGAATGAGATTTCCTGTCGAGCACGTCAGTGTGGATATCATAGCATCCAAAGCAAGCCACCGCTTCACCATGTCCGAACGATCCGCAAGCGGCCCGTCATCCTGTTTCTTCGTTCCTGTAATAATTTTAAATTCTTAGGTTTACCAGTTATCATGTGTGATTACGACCCAGATAGAATGCTCGTACCTTTTGTCATGTTTTCAAGGCGCTGAGAAGGCGTGGCATAAATAGGATTAGTTTTTCTCATTGAAGGCTTCACAGGAACAACGGGTTTGGGAGCATCCGTGGCCGTTGAGAGCGGAGGTGGCCAGACCCTTTTGGCTTTGACTTTAGCAGCATCAGTCTTCTGAGCCGATGACTCGTTCTCAGTTCCGGTACTCCGAACGATGGGCGGAGAAGGTTCCGAATTCAAGGATTCTTGTGACTTTGTAAATTGCTTACCAGTTTTAGGAAGATTTCCATTATCCATTCCTGGGAATTTCGGAGCTTTGCTTGGCGTTCTGCACAACTCTTTGCCAGAGTTCAGAGGGCTCGAGAAAATGCTAGGAGCAGAACCCTTCCGATCAGCTATTCCATTTCCATTCGTATTATTATTACTGCTCGGCGTTGGAGTAGAATCGTTGGGTGGAGGAGGAGCTTTTTCTTTGACACCTTTAGATTGCTGTTGAGCTTTTGTGGTCCCTTCTGGTGACTCGGCAGTTTGATTGTTACCGTTTCCCCTCGCCCCTTCCCACATGCGCTTCAAGTTCGTAATACTTCCTGTGCTCGATCGCTTCTCCTTGATTTCCTCAGGGCTGGGATCAGTGGGATTCGAACTGTCGCCTTCGTTTTCATCTCCTCTCGTGTGATTTGAGTCTGGAAGTTGTGGGAGGTGCAAAGGGGATTTGTCTGGACCGCCTTCGCCGGATTTCGGCACTTTGCGCAATCGGGATTTCAGAGTTTCAAAATTCTCAACGGGAAGAGCTTGAGAGTCTGATGAAGTGCTTCGATTCATTCCCTTCGCTTGACTCGAACTATCCTTCGAACCATCTGTGACACCTTTGACATTCTTAACTTTCAAACTTTCGAAGATTTCGGAAACTAATTGAAGAGCTGGCGAATTTGTTGGCGAAGGCTGTGAATGCTGCGTATTCTCCTTTGTTACAACCTGTACATACCGAAACAATAAATGTTACTTCTCGGATTATTTACACATTGATATGGATAGAACATAAACCGTTTCGCACCTTCGGAATGTCGATTCTGGGCTTCAGTAAAACTGGCGAAGAAGCAGTTGGTCCACCTCGCCCTTCTGATATCTCTTTGATTTCGGAAATGAGCTTCAATTCCAATGCTTGCTTCACGGATTTAGCTGTATTAGTTGAGTCCACCAACAATGGCTTGTTGTCCCCCATTGGACTAGAAACTGGTGATCCACGTCCGAGAATATTACGTTCTTCTAGAAGTGTCTTCTGCAGATTAAACGGAGAAGCTGGAATTCTGGGCCCGGCTTGGGGTTGTGGCGCATCAGCTTTAGTGGGTCGTCTTGCACGCGGAGAATTCGATTTATGTGACTTGGAACGAACGGGAGACGGTATCTAATTGTAAAATAACAAGAAAACCTCCGTTTAAAAACGCCTCTTATTGGAACCCAACTATTTAGTTACTCAAATCTACAATTTAAAGCGAACCTGTTTGCTCTTAGATTTTTGCTGCGGCAAACTCGACTTTCTTAAGTTAGCAAGGTCTGGCGACTCTTCGTCAAGGAGAAAATCAGCTGGAGCTTCACCCGCCCCTGTATCTTGACGAAGCGAGTCCAGATAAGCCCCAATTCGGGCTCCCTTTGGAAGTGTTCCGTAACGGCTGATGGCTTTTCTCACGTTAACTTCTTCAAGCGCAAATACCTGGTGAAGGACAAACCGGTAGTTATATTACAAGTCGAAACTCATTATATTTTCACAATGGGAAATCGGAATTATTATCACATACTTGTGTTTTGGAATGGCTAGTCCCACTGACTGGGCCAAATCGAGTCGCTCCCAAATGATCTTTTATAGGATAAGTACGGGATTTTGAGCTCTTGCTTCTCAGTCCTCGATCTCTAACTTCTTTCATAGCACGAATGTCTGGTACAGACTGAGCGGTGTCCGAACATTCCGAATCATCATCTCCGTCCGCTCCACTCAAGTCCGCATAATCTGCATCAGTGAGCTCGGCCAGCTTGTCAAACGAAGCATTTTCTCGTCTACCATAATACTCAGCTTCAGCAGCAGCATCCTCCAGGGCATACGATTGGTCGTCCGGATCTAAGTCACATTGGGAGTCCCGGAACGAGCTGGTACGCTTTGGAGGAGCCGGCGCCTGCTTTCCTTTCTTATTTCTACGAACAATTGCAACTCCACTGCTGTGAGCAACCTGAGGCTGTTGGCTTCCAGCAAATGTGGAGAGGAAGATTCCAGAAGGTGGCTCTATGAAATTCATCAAAGAAATTGTACGATCAGCTGCGGTTGAGGGTTGAATTTCTTAGCTACTACGGAGCCTTAAGTCGATAAATTATTAATGACTTACCAATAGGCGAATGCTGTGGTTGGTGCATGGAAGGAATCATAAGAGGGTCCATGAAATCATCGTCTTCGGAATATGGCGGAGGTTGAAGGAGGGAAACAAGGTTGCCGTGAATTTCCCAAAAATTGGGTCGCTCATTAGGATCCCATTTCCAGCAAGATCTCATGATTTGGTAAATTATTTCTGGACAACCAGGTGGACATTCCATTCTGAAAACCACAGCAGAAATTTTTATTTGATAAAGGCATGGTCTTAACCGCTAATTTTAGCCTTGAAGAAACAATTAAATACTAACTCACCTAACTCCCTTTTCAAGCATATGATAGACATCTGTGAGATCTACTCCAGGGTAAGGAGACATTCCATAAGTTGCGATTTCCCAAAGAAGAATTCCATAAGCCCACACGTCGCTCTAAAAAGTAGGTCATTTTAAATTAAATTGAAAATGACTTCAAATCGGCTTTGAGTTGAAAATAAAACACATTGGTACCTTCGTAGAAAACTTGTTGTATGCTAAACCCTCCGGTGCCGTCCACTTGATAGGGAATTTGGCGCCAGCATGCGCCGTGTAAGTGTCGTCTCTCATCAAACGCGCTAATCCGAAATCTGCGACCTTGACAACATAGCTTTCACCAACAAGACAATTCCGAGCTGCCAAGTCGCGATGAATGAAGTTCCTGATTAACCAACCCAACCCATGTGAGTGAAACACCCCGTTTGACTTTTACACTGCACGGCGGAATTTTCTTACGAAACTTACCTGGATTCTAGGTAGGACATAGCCGAGGCGATTTGTGTAGCAAAATGCAGAAGAACAAGGTCGTTGACACTAGTTTTGTCGCAACCACGCAGATAGTCTAGTAAGTTGCCATTCTCCATGAATTCTGTAATGATGTAATATGGAGGTTCTCGAGTACAAACTCCGATAAGTCTGACGAGATTCGGATGCGTCATGGTTTTCATAATAGACGCTTCTTCCAAGAAATCTTTGAGCGCCATTGTGTCCTCCTGCAATGGTTGCATAAATAGTGAAGTCTCAAATTAGCAAAAAGTGACAAAGTAAATGGGGAAAAATCGGACGAGTGTATACCTTGAGAGTCTTTACAGCAACCGTCAGACCAGACCCATCCCGCTTCTTCCAGATTGCTTCGTATACGTCTCCGTATTGTCCGCCACCCAATTTGTGACGCATCGTAATATCACGTCGGCCAATTTCCCACTCATCCGGTTCTGAAATTAGAAGCATATTACTTATTCGTCCAGTTAAATCTCGTTCCAGACGCTGTTGTGTACTTATAGTTCAATTAGTACAGAATCGCAACCTGCTTAGCTTACCTGGAGAAATTGCAAACAGAGTTGGTTTATGACATTTCGGAGCAGGATAAAGCAGTTGTGTAATAAGACCATCGGCGTGCATTGAGTGGTGATGAACAAGTTCGGCAAGACTGGAGAATCTACAAGAATTCAAACACATGGGATTACGCAATGACCCTAATCAGAGTGTGCAATCTGCTTCGGTTCGGTATAATTTACATTTTCCTACCTTGACTCGGCAGTGACGTAAACTTTTCCTTCACCATCCTGACTAATTCTATAATGATAGACTCTCCCTTCATGTCGCAAGGAAATGGATCTTTGGCCAGGACTAGACTCTGATTCCCGAACTAAGAATGATCCATTTATCCCGGAACTCAGCAAATACTCCGCAGCGTTCCTTGAAATTCTCCCGTGGTACCAAGAGTGTTTTTCGAGGGAATTAATTGGTGAAATATAGTTGGACGGAACCCAACCAACTTGCCCGGCAGCCGAACGAGCTTCACACCATTCTCCATTACTATTATAACTGAGAACTCGCACTCTCTCGCCCTTTTGCAGTGATAACTGGTTCTCACCAGAAATCTGAAATACAGGGAATAAATTAAAAACGAGACTCCAGAAGCCATATTTACAGTTAACTTCAAATAAATGAACTACTTACCTGGAAATCGTAGAGTGCAATAAACAAGTCATCACCATCAGCTAATAAGTTATCTTTGGACGCCCACTTTGGAAAAGCTTCCATCCATTCTGGTGGGTCTGGTAAGGGACGTCCGGCAAGTAGGGCATCTACATGAATTCCAAAGAATAATTTATGAGATTCTCAAAAAGTCCGCCCTCGGGCTGGCCTTGGAACATTTAGATAATTTTATTACCATGATGCTCCGAAAATACATTGGTGCCTAAGTAATTGAGTCGACGCTGAGCTCGAGCGGAAGTAGAACTTCTTTCTTTGGTTTGTTGTCCTCCCATCTCCGCCGGATTTAATTTTTAGTTGAGGCCATGTTAACTCACCGTCATCGCACTACCGAAAGCGGTAGTTCTGCTGAGTTTAATGCAGGTAGGTAGACTTAAGAACACGAGTTCATATCTATCAGAAACAAAGACAAGAACAGAATCAAAATCCTTTCTTATGGATACAGTTAAGTCAGAGTCCGAAAGTCCATAGCAAAAGTAAGAATCTATGTATGCTATACGAACATGCTATACGCACAGACAAATTATAAATCAGCCTCAGCGTGTGTTACTCTTAAAATGAGTAAGTAAGTAGGTACTTACTTAATTGTGACAGTTGCCAATGACTAAAGTCAAAGTCATTTATAAATTACAATTGTGTTAAAATACCTCTTGCACTGCTTATCGTATTTTGCTGCAATCAATTGCTTCAATACAATCGCATATTTAAGAAGCGGGCAGTAAACCTAACGTTTTTTATTGACAAGTATTTGCCCGAGATCATATTCTAAAACAAGGCCCGTACTACGGGCTAGTTTTTTAGGAGAATCGCTAGCGAATTTAGCTTTACGGGTTTACGAGAAATATTAAATGGCGGCAGGGTGGGCGGTATTCTTTATACGAACCTCGGATCCAATTGACCAAAAACAAAAAATTATTTGGCATCCGTCCATGGTCACAAATGTCCCATGGCAGATCCCGAGATAAGCCGTCAAATCATTAAAAACAGCACATTACGGCAAAATATAAACATTGCATTTCGAAAAGTGAAAAGGGCATAAGGAATAAGGAACGGAACGCAACTTTATTTGCAGTCAAGTCTCCAGTCACCATTTATTAGTCAATCATGAGTCACAAGCCCCAATCTAATGCAAAATGTGAAATGAAATGACTACATATAAAGTTTAAAGTGCCAATAAATGGACAGATTCATGAAAAGATAAAAATCATTTATGTAAATGACTCATTTGTCTTTCAATCCATTCATGCGGAAACTCCGAAATAGCTCAAAGTAGTTTTCAATTAAATTAAGTGCCATTCAACTGGAAAGATCGGCGACCCGTTAGAAATTCAATGTAGGTACTTAATTACCTTTGGTTCAATGCTCAAGGTCGGAGAATAAGGTCAGATTACAGATGAGGAACTTGCAACTTGTGACACTGGTGGTGGTCCCTTTTCTGCAGTGGATTTCGGGTTATACAGCTGAAGTGGTTTCCGCTGAGGGAGGTGCCCTCACGTTGGTGTTGCAGTCTTGGCCTCTTCGAGTCAGTCTCTTTATGGATTGCAGGGTCCTTGGCCCTTGTTCATTTGACGTTGTTGTTGACAGGACAGTAGTGTGCCCAATTCTGAGACAACCTTTTGGTATTCTGGCTTAGACCCCCACTTCCTCCGCCATATCATTCCGAAAATACAGAACCAGCTCCCTCGTCCCTACGCCAGGCATCCCCAACCATCTCACACTTCCCACATGCCCCAACCCAGTGTTCTCAATGCAAACCTCATGCACAGTCCTCGCCAAGTCTGGCGTCGACTCTTCCGCATCTCATCTCGAGATCACAGACCTCTGAATCATTTTGGCCACACGGGATTTTCTCCTAGTCCACTTTCTCCCTCTTGCCCAGTCCCATTGATCACCAGCCAAAAAGAACAGCTC
>VNWX01002942.1:0-11073 GCA_009869905.1 Ceratophysella communis | reverse complement strand
ATATATTTATTTTAATATGAATATATCGGAATTCGGAATCAATCACGAAAGCAGGGCATGCTGTAATGTTTGTTGCCAGTTTAGTTGTTTAGTTAGTCGTCTGCTTAATTCCGTCCTAGGATGGTTCAATTACTAACTTTCCTCCTTACTCACTTATAATAGGATAAGCTCCTGGACCCGTCCAGTATTACTCACTTATTCCAGCTGACTAGGAGAATTGGATGTGTCATGACTGGCATGGTTGGTAAGTTCCGAATAAATAAACTATAAACTTCAGGTTCAGGCTAATTATTGTTATAAATTACTTTTACCAGCTCCGCCAGAAGGAGTTCCATTCTTTCATTTACTTTAAATCCGTTCCTTTTCCCGTCTAATAATTCTTGTATTTTTAATCTAACTGACAGCGGACAGTCGGTCACAGGTTCAACGTGCACGTTATGAAGCTGCTAATTGGAAGTACAAATTTGGATATGAAATTCCAATCCATGTGCTTTGTCGTCGTATTGCTGACATTTGTCAAGTATACACGCAAAATGCTGAAATGCGCCCATTAGGATGCAGTAAGTCTCATGTTCATCCGATTTCAATACCTGCAATAGCTCCTGCGACAGTTTTGTTCTCTTGTCGGACGCTGGAACCTATCTTAATAAAAGCAACAAACAATATATGCTGCTTCTAGAGTCCATGTGTACGACATCAAATATGAATTCCTATTTAATTTTTAGGCATGGTTATGATTGGAGTCGATGATGAGAACGAACCCAGAGTTTACAAGACGGACCCAGCTGGATATTACTGTGGCTATAAAGCCTGCAGTGTTGGAGCGAAGCAAACGGAAGCTCTGTCGTTCTTGGAAAAGAAGTTCAAGAAAAATGACAACTATGGTATTGATGAGACCATTGAGGTAAGCACGACGAGATGTCGGAGTTTAAAATAACCCGAGTGATTTACCGCATTCCATGCCCTGCTCGATATTTTAAAGGAATGCATAATTTTCATGTTCACTTGATTTCTATTCTGTTGCAAAGCTCGCTATTCAAGGCCTCTGCACAGTGTTGTCTTCGGATTTGAAACCGAGCGAGATGGAAATTGGAATTGTCACCACGGCTAATCCTGAGTTCCGGTACGAATTTGGTCATTTCTTATTCTTATCATAAACTGGTTCGAAGTAATGTATATTATTAGTAAATGTACTTTGTATTTGATTTCTTGTACAGAACACTGTCGGAACAAGAAATTGAACAGCGTCTTACCGCGCTCAGTGAAAAGGAAGCCTAATGAAAATTTAGCCTCACGTCTACTGATTCTGAGTTTTCTTACATCATAATTCGAACTTTTCTACATTATACTATATGAAAAATTGTAACTTAAGCGATGCTAATTCGTAAGCTAAAGATTTCAAATAATATGATGGGTTTATTAAAAATGGGTTAACTAAACAGTACGAAGGAGACTGCTTTATATTTTAACTTTATTCCGGAAAATAGTTACGCAACACAGAAATATGAAATTATGAAGTAGTTATCCACGAGTGTTTAGTATCCTAGAAAGAGCAGGACACCTCGTCAAAAAAGTCGAGGCAGACAAAAGAAAAACTTAACCCCCGTTTGTTCTTAAGATTAGTCCTCTTTCATGTCCTTAGGTGCAGTTTGGGCGAGAGGGTTTTTCAGGACCAAAATAACGGAATCTCCACGCAGAAACATTTTCGAGATGAAGCGATCTTTATTCACTGGTTTTGCCTGCAAAAAACTTTTCACATCAATGCTTTGTCCAGAAGAAGTAGAAATCATTCCTAGGTACAAATATATATTGTATGCAATCATTTGATTCCATCTAACTCACCCTTTTCTTTCCTTTTCCGGTCCTAGGAACCTCAGTCCACATTTCTTTCACATTTTCTAGGACCATGTTGCAATGCCTGTCGAAGGCCTTCACTCTTCCCAGCAGCTTCTTGTTGTTTCGGCAATTGATGAGGACCTGGTCAAGGCCATCAAAATCAAAAACAATAATCAATATTATGCTGGAGTAATCCCGAACACAAAATCATAGCTCAGGAACCATAAAGCTGCTTTATGTCAGGAACCAACCTGAGTATTATTCTTGACAGACTGGGCCAGAATCGACAAAGGCCCGGTGAGGAACTCCTCTTCTTCTCGTTTGTTCAATTCTTCCTGTGTCATTTCCGACTTTGGCTTACTGCAACGAGAAATAAACACACATTTCAGGTTAAGCTGTTAATTATCACCTAGCTTAGCTTACACTCCACATGAAGGCTGTCAAAGAGTAGACTGCGCCTGCATATCTATCGTAAAGCAGTCTGCAATTTGCTTTGAATAGGTTAGTTCATGTTCACACGCAAATTTCAATGGCAAATTAAATGGTGTGACACCATGATGGCATTGGTGTCTGGTCGGGTGTCAAGTGTCACACCGCCCACACACATGATGCATGAGGTCATGAGGTTACAAATTAATTAAAATGTACGTTGCAGTTTACAGTTCTAATTCTAATCCCTAAGAACGAGAGACTTACGCTAGAACGGCCATGATTATCACGTCCCGGTTAAACCGACGCAGGAGCTGAACAAACAATTAAAAGTTTCTCGCCACGGAGCGTACACAATCGGAACAATCGAATGTTGGATTGTTCGTTCCTGTTTAGCTTCCAACTTTCCAGTACTGTCAATTGGGCTAATTAGTAGCTTGCTTCCGTCGAATGAGCTTATGCGGAAGTTTGTTTGAATTAACTTATCCCGTGGAGAAACAATTACAAATTACAGGCAACAAAAGCCGGTTAGTTTATGAGACTCGAATAATGTCGACGCGAATGTTTGAGATTCGTGCCAGAAAAAGGAGCCATGAGAATCGAGTTTCAATTTCACGACTAGATGTCGCTCTGCTTCACTCTGCGTCAATATGAACCAAGCCTGTTTGTATGTGGTACATTGTTACATCTAACTAATCTTAAATTATTATTATTTCATGCGTTTTAATCATAGAGATGGATCCATCTCTATGGTTTTAATGTAGGTTATAGTGTATGACCATCTGTATTAAGGTATTTTAAGTAGTGCAGTCACATTGCTAATTGCTACATCCCCGTAGTATGTAGTAGAATTCAAGCCAATCAATCATCTACGTTTTTATCTGTATTTCTAATCTAGGTACATATTTTGAAAACACCATCTGTGAGGCTAAGAAGATAATAGGAATAGGATGCGTCGCTCTTATGAAAAACTATTTAAATACTGCAGCATGCACGCGACGTGGTGGCCCACTTCAGTGAAATTATGTTGTTGGATCTCGATTGGAATTGGGAACCACGAACGATGCTAGTGTGGCCTCCAAAACATCTTCGACCGGCTCTGCTGAAAAGTTTGGGAGGGAAATGGCAAAAAAATGAAGGGACGAACTCTCTCTAGCGAGGGGTTTGGGGCTTGGCAAGCAAAAAGCTTCTTCTAAATCGCAATAATATGATGCAACATTATACAAGAAATAAGCACATTGAAGAGAGCAGAAGACGAAAATCCAGTTTTGAAATTTTTATTAATAAAAGCCATTTAATAATTATTTATAATCATTTGTAGTTGAATCAATATGGAATATGTTTTCAATAACTTCATGACGGGAAATCACGTGGACACATTTTGGGAAATAGAGGGCATATGTCTAGTACATATTTAGAGACAAGAGTGCACGCAAAAGGAGTCACAATTCTGTTGTAATTTGAATTGATTGCTTCAGATTTGAGACGGGAGCTACGTATTTCCGTAGATTTGCTTTTATCATAATCCTCACACTCCGTCAGGGCTTTTTCGTTAATCGTCGGAAACATCGATAAGACAAACTAATTGCAATACTACCTCACATCAAATACATTGCTGCGGCCCATCAAAAAAATCCGAGTTCAGGGCGTTTGGAAACCTTGATCAATTCAAAGCCCATTAGCTCAGTTCCCACATCACATCCACAATCATATCAAATTACAAGAAGAGGGAAAGCGTGGAACAAATGACAATAAAGCGAGTGAATTGATGCACTTACATATATTAAAGCTTCTGTACTGCTTGGGATAGAAAAGGGAGTACTTAATGACAAATATTACAGTGATTTTACATTAGAATTCTTACAGCTAACAATAATGTACTCGAGCGTCTTAACAAGACATGCTATAACCATAAGATGACACTGTTGGATATTCTTCTTCGTGCGTGTCGTTACGGTATGTCTTGGAAGGGACACAAGAGGAACAGGACACAGGACAATATTCTAAAGACCGGTATCTTCAAAGGGATCTCAAGTTCTCAAAAGATACTTAGCAACTCGCCAGATCAAAGGATAGGATATCCGGCAAAGGCGTGAAGAACAAATGCTAGAGAAACACTACAAAGCAGTGGTAGTTAGTTGTGCAATAATAGCATTCACACGGTAGTACATGTGCTCTAATGTACCAGCGGTTCTTCAGTTTTACCAGCACAATCAGACGATCTCTAACTAACACTGCCTACAACAAACAACTACCAGCTCAATTGATATCGTTCTCGCATGTTCCCCACAAGCAAAAAGTGATGTTCCTTTTGTTAATACTTGTGACGTCTACAAAGAGAATACAACTAACAACGGCAGGTGCACCCAGATTCAACTGCACACAGTGAAGTTCATGTGGACAATAAAAGAGTTAATTAAGTTTGCCTTCATAAGAATTCAGCTGGGAACGCGCTCATGGGGTAGTGCCTAAACATATTCCCTCGATTACAAAGAACACTACAGGGTAATAACAGTTTGAGATGCACGGACCCTCGAAGTTGATACAAAACATTCATCCCTCCATGAAAGTAGACGACAGCGTTGATTTACTACGTGCTTTCCCCTAAGAATGAGCAGTGCCTGTAGCGTCTTGCCGTCATTCCAAATAGAAGTGAGCGTTGATTTGCTAATCCTGCCATTTCAGAAATACGTACATTTAAAACATTGTGTAAACACAAAGCACGAACCCTTTCAACCGGGTCACACACGCACGCACTTATGGACTTCGTTCATACATTCAGATTTGCTCCGGGGCAGCAGGGTAGAGGGATAATCAAATCAAAGCGGTTGTCTAAGTCGGAGAAATGAGGACACCGCACGAAATTAAGACAATGTCATAAGTGTGGAGGAGCATACAATACGCGAACTTTATCCTCTGAGCTCATGAACAACTTTGGTTATTAAATAAGTTATTCCACATTTCGAGCTATGAATGAGTTCCATATTATTTGCCAGGACGAGAAAATTGAAGGTACACAGGGAGAGAGGGAGTAATTGGAAAAGTTGAAAGGACCATCCACATCTGAGTGGGACTTTTACATTCAACTTGAGGTGAAAAGTCAACATTTATACGTAGTGCTGAAGTCAAGTATAGTGTAAACACTACCTTAGGCTAGACTTGACAGTGGCGACACAATTATCGCCTCATACGTATGAAATCTTGACGTAACAATAAGATTATTAGCATTCGTTCTTGACTTCTACTCCGTATCATTATCCTACACGAAATCACACACCACGCTATCAATTAATAAACACCAGGTAATTTAGCCTCTCATATAAAATAATACAGCTAATTTACAGAGAAAAGTAATGCTCCAAAAACACACCGTACTGTAGCTTAGCTTCTAGTAATTGGATGACATTAGCTCCTGTGAACTGACTTACTCGGGCATTTGGACTGTGTTTTACGAGCATACTAGACTGGAGGAGGTGCTGACATATCACTATTGATTCAGAGTCAGAAATCATTTAGCCACAAACTAAAGATAACGTATCATGGAAAAAAGAGAACTAAACACGCTTAATTATACAATTAGACCGGAGTCATTTGTTTTATGTGTAATTTTGACAATTCTATAATGGTTAGGTATTTTGTTTAGTATTTGTAAGAATTTTTGGTGTACTTATCAGATTATCTTATCATTTTCTTCATTCAGACATGTTCACACTAAAAATTATCCTGTCTTTCGCTCTTGAAACGCAAAAGTGCTTATTTTTCTGTCTTGAGGGCTTCACTTTGATGTCATCATCGTTACGAATTCTGAAAATTAAAAAAGCAAACACTTCATTAAAACTTATGTTTAAGAAGGCTAATCCACTTGGGTAGTATTAAAATTAAAATATACATCGACTCCATGAAATACAACTTTGAAAATCTAACCGCAAGTTTATTACGGATCTAATATCTACAAGCCTACTGTAAGTTCTGTGTGCATATTTAAAGCTCAACCTCTTTAGCAACTACTGGTACTGGTTAGCGTATAGTTGAGGACTGATTAGTTTTAGAGTACGTATCGTAAACCTTGTTTTGAGGTGGTGATTGTCGGCAAAGAATGCAATACACAATATTATTTTACAATCTCTAATTCCCTTCCTGTCGGTATTCGTGGAGTACTTAATTGAAATGGAATGTTAAATGCTCGTCCTCGTGTACGAAAACGGAAAACTATGGGAACACGTTATCCCAGCAGTAAGAGGAACATCCTGGCCGCAATTTTATAAGTGAAGGAGGCGACATATTGGACCAAGCGCATCATGTTTTCAGCTAAGTTTACCAGAAGATCTGGCTTGTGCTTTAGGAACTGACGACGGTAAGGTAAAAATGGGGGAAAATTTCAGAGATGCAGACACGTCATTCTTACTAAAAGTAACTACATAATATTGCAATGGAGCAGCAATTGGCTTTAAAACACTTTAAAAAAAATTAGGATGAAGAAGGAAAGTAGCCGAGGAAACCAAAATGTTGCGGGATAAAGCAACAGCTCGAAACGTCGGGCGCATAGGTCATAGAGAAAGGCAAGAACAGCATTCGCAATGATCGCTAACCTCGAGAGCAAAAAATATCGATCGCCCTCCCTGCTGTAGGCCTATACCTATGTATTTTGCGTGTCAGACTACGCCTGGTTCGGAACTTGGGCGAAGGGAAAAGGGCCACAAGCAGGAGAACGAAAGACAAAAAGAGATCGATACACGCGGAATACCATAGTTTCTTCTCTACATGTCCCTTTCTGGAATTCACCTAGCCGTCTAACAGTCCTTCGCCTTTGTCTAATGGATACAATGCTAGGCTAGATGACTTGAAGACGAACCAACTAGCAATAATGAGCCTTGAAATGTTCCTTCCAAGAGAACCTCTCCTCACTTCGGAATTCGGTATGCCCCCGCCCTTTTCTAGTACTAATACTATGCACAGTTACTCTTTTTACAGGGGTACAGGGTTGAAATAATTGAAATTGTTCACAGCGTTTTGACTAATCACCATTGTTTGGTCGCAATTTCTGAACAAGTCATGACTCGACCTTGACCTTGAGTTTCTATTGAGAAGTATTTGTTCTGTACGGCGCACAGAACTAACGGGGAAATGAAACCGCTGAGCGAGCAGTTGGAATTTCTGAAACATCCAATTGAGACTGATTGGGAAATTCCCGAATACTTTGGAGTGCTTTTAGATAGAATAACTAAAAACTATACTTGTTGGTTCTTTTGTAAACGGTCCATTAAATTTCAAGGATGAACAATTAGTAGATCTGTAATACTGCGTGTGGTACGCTTGTGTTTCAAAAATATTTCTGACGTATTTGAGAAGGCACTAAATTGAACACCTAAAGACTTTAGTTTGTGTTATCGTTAAATGCATCTAAATCACACTTTAGCGTTGCCTAATGTTTTATGGGGAGGAGACATCTTATATCTCCAATCTCCAAATGCAAGTAGTTACATGTGAACTAAGAACTAGTTATTCAGAGTTAGACAGCGAAACCGTTAGAATGTCAGGATCAGTAACACAGTTACATTTGAGTAAAAAACATTAGCAACCCTGGTCCACTAAGATTCGTATTTAGGCCGTACCAAGTCACAAGTCCGAAGACAAAAGTAACCAAAACGGAATGGAGCGTAACTCAAGGTCAAGGACCGATCAACGATGCTGACAGCCTACGACCGCTTTGGAAAAATTAACAGAGAAAGGGTATGGAAATCTGGAAACGGAAAACAGAAACAATGAGTAACCCATCGCTGTATTCGGAATTCCAACTACCAACTCCGTAATTCAGATGAATTCGGGTGCACGGTGCATGAGTTCAAGCATTAATAATATTAAATCAAAGTTGATTTAAAGCGCAAACTGTCACACAAAACAAAATCCTAATTAACGAAAGTTAGCACGTCAAAAGTCAAAACATGAAACACGCTTGAAAATTAGATTACTTCGTCTATCACGAAGAAAACCAGGGTGAGTTTTCTTCCTACCTGCTAGTGCTAGACAAACAAAATCCGCGAAAACACCCGAATCGAAAACCATAAAACCATCAGAATACGTGGAATTGACTAATGACCCGGAAAGTGCTTCATCCACATCCACATTCGCAGGTGAAAAAGTACTACACATATATTCTTGCAATTGATTTGAATTTTGAAGTTGAGCCTGCATTCATTCGTGAATCGTGTGGCCTGTTGTGGTACTAAAAGAAGCTCCCACTAGAATTGACCGAAATTATCATTTACACCTGGCTACCATCACCATCACTATCATTACTTTTGGAAACACAAGCATTAGTTGCACAAGACTCCGTTTGACCTAGTGTTATCTACCTCTATGTAATCATGAAATCCTTGAATCAAGGATACATTAAATGCTGTTAATGAAGTGGAAGAGCCAAATTGGATTATATTTTGGGCCGTGAACAACTGTGTAATGATAATTATCCTTCCACTAACGCTAAACGCTAATGATAAACGAACAAACGATTTTTACCTTCATAGTTGACTTGACCATCACCATCAATATCAGCTTCTCGAATCATCTCATCAACTTCCTCGTCAGTCAGTTTTTCACCGAGGTTGGTCATGACGTGTCGAAGCTCAGCAGCAGAAATGAAACCATTACCGTCCTTATCAAAAACTCGGAACGCCTCTCGAATTTCTTCCTCACTATCAGTATCTTTCATTTTTCTTGCCATCATTGTCAAGAATTCGGGAAAGTCGATCGTTCCATTTCCTGTGTTCAAATGTCCGAAATCAGAGAATTAGGACAGTTCGTGAAAGTGGAAATTCGGAGCGAGGTTACCGTTTCAAGTACATGTTATTGCAATTGAATACAATTAAATAAAAACGAATATAAGAGCTTGATACGACGCGATCAGATAATAAAACCTACCGTCAGCGTCCACTTCATTGATCATATCCTGAAGCTCGGCTTCTGTAGGGTTTTGTCCGAGGGATCGCATAACAGTTCCCAACTCTTTGGTAGTAATGGTGCCATCCCCATCTTTGTCGAAGAGGGAGAAGGCCTCCTTGAACTCGGCGATTTGCTCCTCGGTTAGTTGATCTGCCTGTGAATCAGAATAATAAGGTCTATCAACAAACGACGTCGACCAATCTAATTCGGGCCGTGAGCCTGTGGAAAAATAACAACGGATTTGCACGGATTGAATTGATGTACCTATTGTAGCTTGCGTACCCGATGTCTACACAGTATTAGTATTTCATATTTAAGCAAGGCCTACAACTTTGCATACAGATATTTTAGCAAAGGATGTCTGCGCTCGCGCTAGAAACCTAAACCACATATTTACCTGACCTTTTTTTTTTACGACCATTTTACATTTTACAAGACAAGACCTTTAACATTTCTGCCGGAAAACGAAAAATGTTGTGTGAATGCTAATGTGTAAAAACCCAGGATTTCTATGTCTGCTGTGTCTACATCCTACTGCTAAATCCCTCATATATAAAATAGGTACAATGTACGTGATGGACCATCACACTCACTTATTGTCACTGATGGTAGGTTTCAAATTAAATGGATGAATAATACGTACTGACCAAGGCAAAGGAAAAAAAATTCGCCTGATTTACCTTCCTATTATACCATGACTGAAAAATGACAGTTCCTAAAATAATTCATTCGCACGTCTTTCCCGTAATCTAGATTAAATCTGATTTCGTTACGTCTGGAAATGCAAATTCGCACTAGGTTAGGAGTGAAATGGATTGAAAATGCAATCCTAAGAAAGTTTAATTGATTCTTGATTCTAGAATGTAATGGGCCGGAATGAATAAGTACGTGTAATAGTAGTAGTATACGTGTGAATTGGTACCCAAATCCTTGTAGGGCCTCTATCCAACCAGATATATGGTCTATCTATGCAACCAAAATATCGATTAGAATTAGCGAACTCAGCCGCGTCGACGGGGAATGGGAATGGGAATACTGATACCTCAATAATGATAAGCAATGTAACTTGGGGCTTCAACTATAGCGTGTTTTGCTACTTTTAACTTTAAATTGCATGCATCATTTTATTACATCAAACACGTATTTAACGAATTCCATATTGCATATCGAAGATATGTCTTGTTGTACGTATGCAGTATGTACCTATCTAAGTACCTACGTGGATAACAATTACAATTAGAGCCGATGAAGATGATAAGATACTACTGTAATTTGGCAGTTGCAATCCAACTCGACCTCCCTTTTCCTAGTATCCAGCAACCCGTAGAACTATCTATGCGTTCCATAAAGCTCTTTACTTATATAAGTACTTACTTAAAACCGCTGTTTATGATTGGCGTAAAATGCACAGAAGTTCTAGAACTGTAATATTTCACTATTAATTGCGGAACCTAACCTAATTTATGTAAATATGACCAGTAGCCAGCATATTGGGTTTTTACTGCAACGCCCTGCTTCTTACTGAAGTTCCGCAGACGTTATCTGATGAGCTGATGATGATCTTCATAATGAAAAACGATGGAGCACGCCGAAATCCCGAATACGGATACTGAACAAAAAATAAGCCAGGCATGTCATATTCCTCTGCTCTTTCGCTACATGATATTCAAATTATTGTTCGTCATACGCTCGTATGTCGTATTACTTAAGTAAGCATAATTTATTAATGACTTAACAGGTTCTCGCTTGCATTTTGCATTGTTAAATCACACTAACAACTAACAGCTGATTGCTGATCTTTGAATATTCATTGCCATTCCGTGTTCAAGTTTTAAGCACGAGCAACGCTGAACGCGCGACCAACCAGTA
>VNWX01002941.1:0-11076 GCA_009869905.1 Ceratophysella communis | reverse complement strand
TAGTCAAATCAACGAAAGCATCTTTCACTTGACGAACCTATTCCAACTGCCAAAGTACACGATAATTGATAATACAACCAAAAGGGTTTCAATGAATAATGCTGCCCCAAAGCCTTATAACTTCTGGCTCTTATTTCAATTAAAAATCTTTTAACCGGCCCTGATGAAGTTTGCGGCCCGGAGATGGTTTACGGGAATCCTAAGCAAACCCTATTATATGCGATTCCTGGGTCACATACTTGTATCTGTATTAACAATCTCGCACACGCATTTTTTCTTCGCATCTAAATTCCAAATTTTGAACGAACATTCAATATTGGCTCAAAATTTATGTAACAGTTTCAACTGCCCTACAAGACATGGACCAAATATTTAAGTTAATTTTAAGTAAGTATCGCATTTCCTTAGCCGGCAGACCGTTTCGGAAGATGGAGAGCAGCATGCATTGCTGCATAATAAGTGGAGCGAACCGCGGCCACGCCACGGTTAGCCAGAAGAGGCCTTAGCGTAACTTTAATTTATCTCATTTTAATTTGTTGAAGAACATCTATATAAAAACATGGGTACATCGTGTTTCTTTCTAGTAGTTCGACTCTGAAAGAAATAGAAAGGGTGTTTGTAGTAGGTAAATTCATTCATTATTTCTTGTCAGTAGCCGTAAATTGGTAGAGAGCAAGTTGGATGACCTAGTTAGGAGAGTAGTAAACGTGATGAGTGACGCTGCAGCAGCTCAGGACCAACGGTACATATTTAATCAAGTCGACTCTCAATCTCGACCTGACAGGACTCCTACTACTACTATAATGTGTTACATAAAAACCGGATTTCTACAGTCACAGTCGTCACTATTGTAAAAATGTAGTAATAGGAAGCTGGCGAGCGTGGCTTTTGTACATTAAAGTGAGCAGTGAGCACCTGAGTTATTATGAGTCGTGATTACAGGATTTATTATATAGCATTTCATAAGACTTGCATCTTACTAGTCTGACTAGTACATCAACATTCTACGTTTACAATGCAAGGCACGATTACAAATTTCACTTTTCATTTCTCTTTTCATTACGAGCACCTCACGCTGTTGCGTCTCACGTCACACAGGGCTTATGTTACCTGACCAGGCTGCGTGTAGACTTTAAGTAGCCCACGCCTTCTTGAGTTTGCACGGAAACAAACAAAGACGTAATGCCCAAGCCAAAGTGTCCATCGTGCTATGTAAAGCTGCAAATCGTTTGCAAATTATGCTCATAACATAATTATGACGCTATATCCCTATGCGGAAATCACCAAGTAATGCAAATCTCTCCTTATTCAACGAATTCTACTAAATACGTGAAAGGACCAGCTTTGAAAAATCAAATCATGAGAAATAATGTTATAGATTAACCGAAAATAAGAGTTCCCACAATGTTCGTGGAATATTTAATTGTTCTTGTGGGAACTGTGTCGTAAATGACCTCGACCTCTATATGGGTTCATTTGCTTACAATTCTGAGATAAATATTGCAAATTCATAAAACCGATTCTGCGGCCTCAAAACTAATTGGATATCGGCAAGCATCCAATCGCGCATAACTGCAATCAGCACGTTAGGCACTGCCAGTACATTTGAATCAATAATTCCAAACAAAAATTTACATTTACTTACTTGAATTGAATAAATGATGAAGTGTGCCACGAATTATGTGACGAGAACCATGAATTACACAGAGCGATGCAGTTCAATTTGTTGGAATTCGGATTCGGATTGGTAGCTTCAAGTATCCGAGATGCAACTGTTGACAAGTCTGGTTGATGCAGTGTACTACTAGTGAGCAATCAAACTGTTAACCGGCACAATCCACGAGATGTTCTCATGGGCACGATGCAATTGAAAATAAGGTACTTAACTAAATCACTTTCGAAGTTTGAGAAAAGACGATCGCATCGGCCTTATAGAATTACAGTCAGAACCCTAGGAACGTTTCAGAGCTTGTGGTAATTGGCAATTCCCATCGTAATTCTCTGCGTGCGTGCATACAGAGCCGGCCTCATCGTCCTTCCCCAAATGCCAGCTGCCATGCCGCCATGTACTTTCATGACCATGTTATATGAGTACTTCGAGCTTCAAACTAGGGTCTTACGTCTTACCAAACTGCGCCTCCTCTTCGCGGCCCCTTCACAGGGATTTTTGGCACAAAGGTTAGACATATGTCAAAGGTTAGCTATAGGAACGAGCGCAAGGCTAATGTATAGAACGGGTCGCAAAAGTTAGCCATGGGTCAAAGTTTAGGCGTAGGAGCGGGCGCTGACGCATAGAACATGATGTCAGGGCTAGGCAAGACAGGGGGCGCAAGCGCAACTGTTAGGTATAAGAAGTGGTACAAGGGTTAATTAGCCAGTGGATAAAGGGGGGGGGGGCTAGGCATGGAAAGCTGAAGGGGTCACAAGAAAAGAATGGCTAGCCATTAGTGCTGGATTAGAGGATTGGCAAACGATTACCGGCAGATTCTTTACTGAAATAATATTTAAATTGTGAATTGTAATACATAGTCAGGCTAGGTTTTATTTGCTACACGAAACGAACACTGTGACCAAAAAATAAATACGGTTAGTTTTAGGGTTATTCTGTGCAAAATTGTGACATTTTTAACGATTAGTCTAGCTTATTCTGGTTCAGGCTTTACGAAATGACATGCTTTATAATTTTCTAATCTCATTTGAAGCTTAGACCTGCTCAATTCTGGCATCCGTTGGGTATCGTTGATCGTAGAGAGTATTATTGGTTTCCTAATCTATTTAATTTAATCCTAATGTGGCATTTTGAATTTTTGTTTATAAACGTTAATTACGAGAGTTCGATGGTTTCAGTAATTGTTTTAATGACTTCTACTGCTGCGGCTGCTTACACACATAACACATTTTCCTTTACTATGTATATATGGTGAAAGATGAATCAAGAATCAGAATTCTATACTCTGTTTAAAAAAAAATGGGTGTGATTTAAATTACCAGTTGAATTGTCAAGGTTGGAATTCTATGAATCGCCATAACTTTGATAAAATCCAAATTCGCGAAACATATTTGCTTAAAGCTGAAGCCGAATTCGGTTAGAAAATTATGACAGCTTCTTTTTGGAAAAAATGCTGTCGGGTTATTTAATTCTTTTATTCTGGTAAACTGGGTTTCTTATACGAATAGTTTCTTACCTGTTATGTTAATAGCTTACAATTTGACGGCTTCTTAAAGTCGAGGACCTACCGACGTTAAGGGTGTATTATAAGATCAAATTTTGAGAACCGAGGACGACGGCTAATGCCGGCAACTTATGGACATACCACAACAGCACAGCTGCTGCAGCTTTTTTGAATTTAACCATTTGTTTGTAAACTTGTTTGACCCGCACCACATTCAAATTCTTCGCTGCAGCTAATCTCCATTTTATTGAATTTGAAAGGCGAAAAACCTAAATTTTATTCTGGAGCTTGTAACTCACACCGGGAATTAAATTGTTCTGGTATACTCATGATCATGATACGGACAAACTAACGGGTCAATATTATTGGGTACCCATGGGGTTATCTGGTCGAACGAAAGGTATCGTAATGGTACCGGTTGAGGTTGAACAAACATAGCCTTTCGAACCGGTCGAACAAAAAAAGCCTTTCGAAGACATGTTTCATGTTTCTGGGCTGTGAGTTGGTGCGTACCCATTAGCTAGCCTTCCACGTTTCCGGTAGAATTTGTATTAGTAATTCGTAATACAACCTTAAAATGCTTCAGCTATTTTGACGGCAGACGTCGTGTTTCTGCGTCTGTCTGTCTAGTGCATGGGCTGCAGAAAACAGGAGCGATAGACACACTACGACACTACTGAAACCACTTGATCTACAGAGTCATGTGCGTGCGGCTAGGCAGCTTTTTTGGGCTGAAATGAGATGAGATTTCCCATTGTGTTGTTGTGGAACGGGTACAGAAGAAGTAGGACATGTCCTGGACAAATCTCGGGCCTCTAGGGCTTGGCCCTACACTCCAGCCCAGTTTCTTTAATTGACCCCTGACACAAAAGCCATATTACTTTGAAGAATTGCACAAAACCTTCGGAACCTACCATAAAATCAGAAAATATTAGGAAGACAGGGACAGGACAGTCATAGTCATTCTCAGCTGGCGGTACAGTACACCCTTAAATAATTGGTCTATAAATAACACAGCACTATTCTGCCAACTTCATGAATCCTGATTTAATATGCATGTTTTGAGCGTCATCATCCTGCTGTCATCTGTACAACTTATTTGTATGCAGCATTTATAATGACAGTATTTTTATTATTTTCAGTCGATCCTCAGCGTAGAAAATTTAAGGCGGTTAGAAAGTTGACGTAAAGTCACATTCGAATTATGCTTCGTGGGATGTACGATTTCCAATCCAGTGCTGCGACCACGCTTCCATTCCTTGCCAATGAGCCCCTGCTCTACCTGGGTACACATCCATTAGACAACAATTGGCTGAAAGCGAGTAATGCTCTTGGCAAGACGGGGCTCGTACCGGTCAATTATGTTACCATCGATCATGACGTGAGTTTGAATGATTACTAGATATGCCGATTTGACCTATTAGGTATGTGGAGCCTAATGCGTCTTTTAATGTATTTACGTTTATTTTAGTTCACAGGAGACGTCGTTATGGAGTTCCTCAACGGAGCCATTCGACTAGCTCAAAGGGATAAATCTTTGAAGATTGACGAGCTCCTGAAACTTCGAGATCGAATTCTAACACCATCCACAGACATCAAAGATCAAGTCATAGAGTTAGAAGATGAGATTAGAAGAACTCGCCAAATTGCAATTTCAGAACTGGGAAATGTCGATATGTCTTACGTGGTAAGACCACTTTAATTTTAAATCCAAAGAAATTGATCATGGATTCATTTATGTACGTACTTTTGTGTCAATATTACAGCCCCGAAACGAGCAAAGTATAACCAGGAGGAGTCATGGGTCACATTCCAATACTCATCAGACGACAGCAGACTCAGCACCTATAGCATCCACAGTAGGAAAACAATACTGGATAAATAATTTATCGATCTAAGTATTACAAATTACAAGTTGTATTTCTAATTTTTGCAGTCTCGGAGTGAGCCAGCGATACCTCACAGGCGGAAAAATGTGCCTCATAACCGTCAGGGCCCATCGTCATCGTCAGCAGTCACGGTAAGCACTTTTTCGTCCTCTTCGGATTCACAAATTGTTTGCTTGTAAAGAAATGTTGTTAGATGTAAGTATTTGGGCCTGAGCTAAAATGACTGTCCACTGCTGAAAAATAGCGGAATCAATCAATTCCCAGCTTTAATAGTTTTCATTTGAACCTTTATACCATACGTGAAACAAATTCAAAGAATACTTTATAAGCTACCTATGCAATGCATCTATAATTAACCTACATCATAGGTAGTTCTGACTCAGGTAAAGTTTGCTCCAAATTTTTACCCAGGCCACAATAGGGTTGGGTTCGTGCTAGTTAGAAGGGATCTAAACATTCGCACACTCACAAGATTTAACATTATTGGTGGCTGCTGCCTTGGCAACGACGACACGTGAGAGACGTGATTGTTGTTGGTAAACAATCAAAGAGCCACTCCCTCTCTGCTCTCGTGTCGCTCAGCTGTTCTCACTTAGTCTGCGGTTGTCGCAGAAAAATAATTCTCGTTGAAATTCCAAATCTTATTTTCGCTGTCTGTTGTTGTTGTAAAGTGTAGTTTGTAGTTCTTTTTGTAATCCGGCTGGAGTTCAAAACTCCACAATGCCGAAACGTACGCGTACGGCGTGTAATAATTTCGTAAAGCTTTGCTATAATGTCATGTACTCGGTAAGAAAATTCAGGATTACATATTACAATGCAGTGACCACTACAGGAAATATTTACTTGAATTTAATGAAAACTATTATTATATTAATTTTATAGCAGGAGGGTATATCAGGAAACCGAAACCACTCTCGAAATCACCAGTGCCCATCCTCTGGCCTTGCTGGATCTGTAAGTCTTACGTTTTCAATGCCTCCTTTCTGCTCTACATTTGTCTAAGCTAGCGCTAATTTTGCAATACATATTTCCTACTTATACCTTTAGGCTGCCAACGAAGTGGATCGTGATGATTTGCTTGATGTTGGGGGTCGAGGTGACCTTGAGCCACTATGTTCTCCAGTAATGTCACCAGTTGTCTCGGTAAAGTTTAGCACGATGTTTATGTTTGACTAAAGATACAAGCCGAAACCGACGAATTAATGAACTCATGTCTTGCTATTCTACAGCCTACTGGCTGCTGAACTCGAAATGGAGGTTCTGACCATGACTATTGAAGATAGTCCTCCTGTGGCTTCTACGTCAACTGGCTCCAATGGAAGAAGCAATTCGTACCCGTTCGAGAATCATGTTGTCGACTATAGTTCACCGGCGAATTCTAGACTTGCAGGAGAAATGATTGATGGTGTTCGGAACACTACTGGGCTCAGTCATGAAATGTCACAAATTGCCGTTCAGACGGTGCTGGAATTCTTACAGGTCAATATCATCAATCATCACTTCTTACTTCAGTTATTTCGTGTATTTAAATGAGCCCTAGGGGAGCTAATTTTAAATCTCCTATCGTAGAGCAACTTTGCCGAAATGGCAGCTCCATTGAACTCATTGATGGGCTACTTGGAAGCCCCATGTGCAATCAGAAACTTTCCTGATATCATTCGCCAAAGTCCGGATGCAGCTAAATTGAAGGAACTCTTCAGTGTTTCTCACGGAGTGTAAGGAGGATGAGCAGCAACGCAGCTGGTCTTTGCATGAAGATGAGAAAATGATTTTAGGCACTATTGCGGAACTCAATGCTATTCTGGTAAGCTACACACTCGTTATGGTTGTGTTAAGCAAATCTGAGTCATGAAGCTGATCGTCTTCAACTTATGTATTTTTTATGACAATTTTTTTTAATGCTTAGACAAATGCTGACCACAGTATTTCAAAGTATGTTATGCAAGAGAGTCATTACACGAACGTCCACGCCCTTGCGCTCTACTACCAAATGGAAACCCGGCGTTCTATTCGACAAGTTCTTCGGGACTCCTGTGCTTTCATCAGTATCATTGACAAAAAGGCTATGAATGTTCTTGCAAATTCAGTTTTGCCTATGGAATTGGCAAGGTGCGAGCTTGGATTTATGTTCACCTAACTGGGAACGAGATATGGGTTTCTTTTAAAGAAATTACCACCCTGTTCCGGTTTCCATACATGTCCAATGAGTAATTTCTGAATTTTGTGTAAATATTTTCAGAGAAATGCAAGCCGATGCTGCTGACAAGACAAAGTTGTACAGTTGTGCCAGCCTTCTTTGCATTCTTTTGAGTTCTGGGGAACCGATGCCGATCGTTCATTACGGTAAGAATATAGCTTGTTTTCCTGAAAGATCTATTCCTAGATTGTGGATTCACTACCCCACTGTTTTAAAAAATGTTCGACAAAATGATAACCCTTTTGAAAGAATCTGCTATTACCCAAACTGGAAAGGAAACCAGTTGTTTATATGGTTTTACTTGTATCTGTGAATTGTCTGTGCTGTGAGATCTTCAGCCTCCGGGTTTAAGTGTTATTTCTTCATCAAGATTCTCAGAAATATATTCAAAAGAAAACTGATTTTTAACTTATTGAATTTTAGAGCACGTTGGATCAGAATTCATTAGCTTCATCTTGAACGCTATTGAAAGCAATAGTCCGGAAGATGATGAGCGGCTTGTGGACACTCTCATTAGCCTGGTTTTGGCCTATAACCTTCAGTTCGATAGCCCTAAAATAAACTTCTCAATCTTAGCTCTATCTCAAATGACCAACGCACCACACTTCACGCAAAGAATTATTTATCTTCTCAACTGGGGAAGTAAGTCTGCTGCGAAAGATTCCGTGTTTGTTTTAGGCTACTCAGCCAACCATTTTTAAACGCGTATTACTTACCGTTATTTAAATTTTCACAGAGGATCCAGTTTCAGATGAAATGCCATTCAATACTAGCCCAGTCAATTCAGTCTGCAAGCTCCTGATTGACATGTTTTGCTGTCCGCTCACGGCTAATTTGTTCTATACGAACGACGTCAAGGTTCTCATCGACATTATTATTCGGAATTTGACAGATTTGGGAGCCGGGGACAAGGTTTGTAGCTTTTTCGATTGAGGATTAAAATCTTGAATACAACATGGAACTCTTGGGCAGATTATTTAAGACATGTTTGGTTATTTTTGCAGAAAAAGTCATCCTACTTAACCTTGATCCGAATGATTCTTCGGAACACGAGTTACCAGGAGCACCAACATCGCAAGGATGACCTTTGCCAATGCTTTACGACAGTTCTTCTTGAGGATGACCCAATGTCGGTTCCAGATCAGCGATTGATTCGTGAGATCTACTTGGAATTCCCACTCCTGAACAAGTGAGGTGCAGGACTTCTAGGCGCAATTCTAAATCTAAATTGATGGTGTAAACACATTCCTCAAGAAAGCGTAGAGAAACCAAACTATCCTTAAAATTTATGTTACCTTTATAACGCACTGTGCACCTTACACGTGTGTTGATTATGCAAAAAATGAAGCGCTTATTACTAGTGAAACTTGTAGTAGTCTTAGAATGAATTCCTGTAAAGCAAAATGTAAATTCCTAACTCCGAAAGACATGTTGTGCAACTCAACGAGACAGGAAAAAGTCTGAAACTTTTTTGAACAATGAGATTCATGTGAATTTATAGTCGGCATGCTAAGATGAGAAGTAGGTAGTGATGATATTATTATTAAGTCAGCTTGCCTAATGCCAAATGATTTTATATGCCAAAATTTCAATGTTTTATGGGATAACTTAATTGATGCGGTGCAGCTCAAGCCAGGTATTACTAACGCACATATTATTTACACTTTAAGAATTTAAGCTTGATTAAAGATTAGTCAAGGGGCTTTGTTCGTGACCCCGAAATATTTCCTAGGGCACTTGTGTAATCTTTCCTCTAAGTAGCTGTAGATGAATTTGAAGTAGCTTAGCTTATTGATATAACTTAAAGCCAGAACCTACCCTTGTTGAAACCCTTGTCCTTGTGATCTTATTTATAGTCATTGTAACCCTTACAAAAATTGTACCTTAATACTGAAGTTGGTATAAACAATATTTGGTTCCGAAATAAAGAAGAAGCTGTGTTTGCCAAACGAAAAGTTCTGTGTAAGGTTATTGTGTCTTTATTTGTGACTTAAGTGAGCTAATTATTCTCAAAAACCATTTGGGATGCAACACACTAGGCCTGCAATTTACTGAAAAGTGCGAAGTTTCATTCTCCGGTCATCATTTCGATGAATTCTGGAAAGATCAAATAATACTATAACCGTAAGCGACTAGTTCTGGTTTTGAACAAGTATGGCTTGACCGTACCGTCGAAATCCACAGTTCCTGACCCATCCGTGTCTATTTCTTCAATCATGGCATCTAGGTCCGAATCGGTGAGTTGGTCGTCCAGTTCTCGAAGAATTTCTTTCAAGCAAGATGTGGGAATATAGCCATTTCCTAAAAACAAAAGGCATTTTATTGACGGAACTTCCATTTAGGATTCAAAAATGCGCAAGCTCTCTGGTCCGATTCTGCTCTTATTAGTGTAACTTCAACTTCGGTGTCTCAAATTTTTTAAAGTAGGTACCTAATAAATTGCTATGAGCTATTAGTAGTTTGCAGTGTACTGCTCTGTTTCGCTCGAGATCCTTACTGTTTTAAAATTAAATGACGGTTTATTGAATTTACTTTCTGCATTTAAATTGTTTTCACCTGCTTTGTCGTATAGCCGAAACGCTTCCTTCAGCTCCTTTTGAAGGGATTCAGCATCTTCTTCAACAATGAACTTGGACGCCAGGATAACAAATTCGTCAAATTCTAGTTGCCCCGACTCTGTAATTTAGATTTAATCGATGTGTGAGTGGGATTCCGAAGGCGAAAGTCGTGTTAGCTAAAAGCTAAGAACTCCAGTCAAAGTACCAAAAACCAGAGTGCCAGAAATAGCAAAAGATTTTAGGTAAAATTAGAAATTTGACTGCCGAAAAAATGCCCCCAGAAGAGCATATGCGTCGAAATTTTAGTTTTCTGAATAAGTGAATTTAAATATAAAAACGGCATGAATAAAGTTTTTGAAACTTAAGAACGGTGACCCTGGTCATAGTCAACAAGCTAAAATTTGGCACTTCCGATTTCCGCCATTTCACCTTTATTGCGAAATATTTCTTACTGTCTTGATCAACTTCGGCGATGAGGTCACGCAAAATCTTGTCATTAAATGGCTGTCCCATTAGCCTCAAAATTGTTCCTACCATCTCTGCTGAAATACTCCCGTTTTTCTGACTGTCAAAACTGTCAAACGCCTTCTTCAGAACTGTAAAGATGTAAACAAGTAGCATATCATTAAGTAGTTAACTTTTTCTACATATAATATCTGGGAAACCAAAAATGTATGATTCGCTAGCGTTAAATATAATTATTTTGCTAGCCATTGCCACCTCCAAACATAAAAATTTACACTTACTGGCTAATTGATCCTTATCCAGTTCATCTGCCTGAAAATATATTTTAGAAAATTAGGCAATCTGTCAATGAAATCTGATCAAATTTGAAGACTGATAAAATTACCATTTTGTTATTTTGAGTGGTTTTTTCACTTTTGTCAAATTTGTGGTCCTACACGCCGACTGTTACGATGGAGTAAACGTCACTGATTTAACGCTGACCCACCTACTGATTTAATCGTACTACGCTATCCAATTTTCTTAAATGACTTTGGGACCGACTGACGGACAAACCATCTGAAATATGAGCTTCAAATCTTGAAAAGACGCGAGACTCGGAAGTGAGCGAAGGGTTTATATAGAGCCAGAAATGGCCTAGATAATAAAACTGGTGATTATTTCTTGAAATAGAAGTTATGATTCCCTGTTAATTTATTAGTGAGTCAAACAAATTTGGTCGGCGGAAACAGAAGTCATCAGTGTTCTGCTTTTTGCCTCGGCTCATCTGTTGTTAGTTAGGGATTTAAGCGATC
>VNWX01002940.1:0-11077 GCA_009869905.1 Ceratophysella communis | reverse complement strand
AATGCCAATGCTTAAGGGTGCGGCCAAACAACTTCTGTGCAATTTATGCAATCGTTTCGGTGAATAAAATGCAAAACTTGGAAATTCCTATGATTTTACTGAATTAATAAAATGCAGTTTTTTCCCAACAAAACGTTTATAAAAACAATTATTTCGAACCAAAAAGAATATCCATTAGAAAATTCAACAGAATTTTGTAAAATAATTTTTTGTGTTTCGAAACATTAATAAATTTTAACATTTTGAACATCAGGCGAATGTGAGATTCGAAGTTAATGCTTCATGGCAGAAAACATTAATCTTCCAGGACTAACAATGAAGACGAGTTGTATACATATTTTCTAACACGACTTCCCTCTTCTCCTTTATTTGCATACTTGTTAGCTCTTGCAACTTCTATGTACTTTATTGTCACTATATATCTTATTGACAAATTGAAGAAATTGTCACGTAATCCCTGTACAAATTGTAGCCTCTGTGTTTTATCTTCACAGATTCCATCATTCCTTAATGCAATGGCAATATATTGGCGGTTCATTCAGCTATTGTTATCTAATGTGAAGAATTAGCCTATTATGGAAATAGAGGAAGCTCTAATCTAGCACTCTAACTAGTCAGTGTCACTTGGAAATACAAAACACAACGCACTTACGATTGTGACAACAATGAATCCATTTGCAGCGTTAATGAACGAATTTGAATCGAAAGTAAAAAATGACCTTACCTTAATGTAAGTCTGTTGTTGTTGGTAGGGTTTATGGCAGAATTATAAAATTGCAAATTCGGCAAATTTTGTAGCACCAATCTATTTCATTGTTGGCATTGCTGGTCCATTTTAAAAGGGTCCAAAATATTCTATATCACTGAAAATTTCCCTGGGAATGAATAAGACGAATTTTTATGTGCATGTGACTGGATTTCGAATTTTGGCTGAATTTTCAATTCTGTAATAAGTCCTTTAACGAACGTACTAAAAAATTCGCAAGTCACGGAGCACAAAAACACACAAAAACATAAGGTCCAACAATTAGTTTTTGCTGCATACTGAAGCACAATGAGATCTGCTGTAAAGATAACACCGCTAATATTGATGTCCTGCTCATTAATTTAAATATTGATATCTGCGCACACCTTGAATTTAATTAATCTTCGATCATTCGACCAATTGCTATGCCGTAGTAATGCTACGCAGTGAGAAACAATAATTAAGTTGCGATTATACTACGGCTTAATCTCGCTGAAAAATCTCACTGATAAATGCTTTGTAATTTATCATGATTTCTTGCCCCGGAGCAAACCCTGTATTATCTGTAAAATTTGATGTAGATTCAAAACAATGTGCAAAATACAAAAACATAACCTGTGTTATTGGGAGACATAATATCACGTTCAGCTCAGAGAGAGTATTAGCAAACATGAGATGTAATAGTAATTGTATTCTTCTCACTCTCACCAGAATCCGTACGTGAGCTTGGAAATGATCACGTAGAACAAGATGCAATCATAACAATTAGTCGTTTGTAGTATTTGATTTGTCTGGCTTTGACTCTTATATTATTTAACAGGTTCTCAGTACTCATGCAGAATCCAAACATCATTCAGTTCATGTAAATAATTTTTAAATTTGCCAAATTGTTTCCGGGCTGTTCGTGGATATGCTAGATTACATTACGGAAAAAATTTCTTGCTCCAACGGCATTAGGTTTCCCTAGTTTTGCACTTAATTTGAGATTGATCCCTAATCTAATTTTTGACTAATATTTCGGCGACAATCAGCTAAAAACATCCACTTTTTTGGTTCCGACATTTGAGCCTCCCCCAAAGCGAGTTTCTAGAAGCGCCACTGGCTTGGCTACCAAATACCGGATTTGAATGCCAATTCAAAATTTTAATAATATTGGGAATATTTGATTCTGAATTTTTATTTTAAAATATTTCAATCGGATGATATCTGCTTAAAAGTTGTTTTCGCTTTCAAATACGGAAGTTGACATGTCATCACATTGATCATGTCATGACTTCAAATGTATGCGAGTAACAGGAATGATCACTGTCGTAAAACCTGCATTTAATTCGAAAGCTTCAATTTTACTTAAAATTCGTCCTTTCCTTATCGCTGAATTGTTCATGCTCTTGTACAGTATCTAATCCGTCCGAGTCCGAGGACTCAGTTACCATCGAGGGTGCGATTCAAGTTTTTACGGACTGCCACTGCCATTGCAGTTCAGTCTTTTCGTTCGGAGAGCAATAAAAACCTGTGAATCTGATCTTGGGCTGATCTCTACACTCATCTTGAATCAAGATGAGTGTAGATCTCTGGTTTGACTATCACCGTGAACACGAAATTTAATTCAACTTTTTAGTAAAAGCAGTGCCAAGCAACAAACAGCTTTGATGGGTGAAGATTTCCCCAAGATTCTCCGAGTAAAAAAGAAGGGTTAATATAACGCGTAGACAGAAGATACCCGATCCTGTTATTCATCATCCTGTTATTCACAACTTTGTGTTTAGAAATTGTGAAGATTGCCCATAATCAGTTTCGCCTTCAGCATAGGTCTGGGACTAGTCCGTGGATTTAAAATGCACACAACCAGACAAACGTGGGCGCTGATTCGAGAAATTTCGAACGAATTGAATGATTACTTTCCAAACGCTAATTTTCATGAAATCTAATCAACTAGAACAGCAGGATGTCCCTTAAATATTCTAAATTTGAAAGCATTAATCGAATAACTCCATTTACCTAATCGAATGCTAATAAGACAGTCTCCCATTGGAAATTCCCAATAAGTTGACTCGATGACAGAACAATGGATCAGAGTGCAAATCTCACATCTCACCTAATGACGAGAAATAAAGAAGTGATGAATGACTTGAGCTCCAAATGAGATTCAGTTTATTGTTTATTTCCTTAATAATACTTAAAGAACGTCTTAAGACCACCGGACTCAAACCAAAAGTAAAGAGCTCAAGACAGACGTCATGGGTCCATCGTATTTGAAGCCAAGACCAAGAGAATTTGACCAAATCGCATTGTTCTCTCCGCGTTTGGTAAATATGCCATAGAATGAAAGGACGTGTACGTACAGTCAAGAGTTTAGGCAGGACTACTATTGTCTTGTACTTTTAAATTAATAGTTTAGACGTGTTAAACCAATAATACGACTTCGGACATAGAACTTTGCGGTGTGGAGGTTTTATTCATCGTTTCCATTTCCATAGTGTCCTCCACCCTAATAATCCTCACCTTTAAGGTGCGAGCTTGGAGTTGACTTATATGGCATCGGCATCATCTGAACGTGAAACGTGATGTTGGAGGCTTCTATCATTTATTACGTCAAGGAGATTAAGAGGTCTGTGTCTTGAAGCCAATACTATGAATTTATTCATCTTCTGGAACAAAAGCAGTTAGGCACACACAACACCTACGCGAAAATTCTGAAGGTTCATCTTGAAAGATGAGTTTTATCTTTGATTAAGGTAGAATTACAGTTTACCGGCGGTAAACCTCCTTCGAAATTTGTTATATTTCTGTACAACAATTTGGTTGATTCAAAGCCCCGTCCTTCCGCAGATGACTAAGCACTATTAAAATTAATTGTATATGCATTACAGGATTATCGAGTAGCCGTGGTGAATAAAATTATAATAACCGTTTAAGTGTCAATGTAAAGTTCATAAGGAAAGATTCACTGGCTACAGTATACTCACGTATTTTAATTTTTAATGAAGTGCTGGCTCATCCTCGTGCTCGAAAATCTTACATCCAAATCTCCATTTCATTCAACAGAAAATATAACTGGAGGACGGCATCAAAACTAGGGTGTTGATCTCAACCCTTAATCTCAATATTCATTCATAAATGTATTTACTTGCATTTTCTTTGGAAATTTAGGCCCACGAAGCACGAATTTTGCCATGTGTGAAGATTCGGATACAAAGAAATCAGATGTGATATATTCAAGCGTCGCTCTAAAGTTTGACGTGTTGTTGCAGTCGTTCTATTTGTGTTATTCTAATGATCTTCTGTATTTCATTTCGCACATTGAACGTCCGAGGCTGACCATGAAAACTTCGGTAGCTCAAGCAATTGAATACATACTACATGCCCTTAGATGTAGAAAAGGATACGGCGCCAAGGCATCATTGTTTATGCGGGCTTAAAGAGTAATCGCTGCCATATGGCACGGTAGTAGCTTCCTCATGCAAGATTCGATACAGAGTCAATGATAATTGAAAGTATTATTTTAGGGCTGATGAAAGGGTGTAAATTGATGTTAGTGGAACGAAAGGCGGGTAGTATCGACGGCTTGGTAATTGGAATCCTACCCCACTTGCAGAAAGATTAAAAATAAAAGCAATTAATTTACTAAATGGTATCCGGGTTTGATCCGTGCGTTATTGCATTAGCGTCGTTCCTTTTATAGTAGGTACAAATTGTAACCCTGACTGACGCTGCCATTTCGGTGAGTTATAAATATTTTTGGCAGTTTGCGTATAACATTTCCGTCTTTTTTAAAAAATGCAAGACTTTCATCAGTTCTTAACAATATTTAAGTGACATTGCGTTATTGATGCTCTAGTTGTTGCCAAATTTAAAAAGCTTACCAATATCAAAAGTACAACACGCATGGAACAGGGGTAAAATGAGGGATGCGACCGGATACCGGATGCTTATGCAATTTTAAATTATGCAATAAACAACGCTATATTTACTCCAAAGCCTAAAGCCCACCAGTCGACCTTATTTCCGGTTTCATTGCCGTTGTACTATTTCCCCCTGTTTCGGCATGAAAATTGTCCATGCCCGTGTTCCGTGTCCGGCCGGAATCCAGGCCCTGAACCGCAGAATGCGCTTGCACTTTGGTCATCGTTTTGGATTGGAATACGTGACCGTTGCATTTTTAAATATGTGCATCTTATTCCGAATTATACCTATACATGTACCCGTACGCAGTAGAAAGCCGCACTGCTACATTAGCGTGTGCGTATGTTCCTATTTGCTGGATCCTGAAGCAGAACTAAATAATTATCCACCCACCTACCCCATTGCCTGCTGTTTTTCACTGTGACAAATACTAAAAATGAAAATCAACCGGAAACAATGCTCGTATATTCTCAAGTTTTTTGAGATCCAATAATTCGAATTGTGTTGTGCAACACTAAATATCCCAAACGGTTCCCCGAAATTACTCAATGGTCAATAGAATCAAACTGTATAGTCTAATTAAAGCATTCTATCAGCCGTTGAATATCCCACACAGACTGTTTTCATAACGTCGTGCACGCCGGGCTCGTTTCCAGGATATCGTACCCATATATTGTTGTGCGTACATTGTCCACGTACAATACCCCTTGTTTTGTGCCTTATGCGATGACTTTAAATGGTAAAACGATCACTATGGTCTAGCTTGGTATAAACGTAACAACAATGGTATTTCCAAGTATAAACAAATTCAACTTGTTTTTCCGTTGCAGCATGATCATGATTCTGACACGACGCTCTCATGCTTTCAGTCTATCATAATGTCAAGCTTACAGATAGTCCAGGTGAGTCCGTGTACCCCCGCAAAGTACCTGTGCATTGAGCGCAAGGTACCTACGTTGTCGGTTTATTTTTTGTGCCTTGTTTATGGTCGATCATTGACCGCAATAAGGCCACGCAGTCGGAGTTCTTTTAATCTTAATCCTAACCCAAACACGGACTTGAACGAATAAAAAATGAAATTTTAAATGCCTGTGAACTAATGTGTATCGTGTATCCACGATAGCATGCGTAAATCTGAAGTTCTAAGCATGGCTTTAACGAGGCGTATCAAATGCTTTACCCGTTTCGACTTTCTTTAAATTGGAATTTTTAAGTTACATTTAAAAACTTTCGGCCTCGAACGAATAAAAATTCCAGAAATCGCCCATTACAATGTGCTCCATTTAAATTAGCCATGTAGGGCAATATGGTACTTAAGGTAAGCAAAAACACCTGTTATGTAAGACAACGCATGCGAGCGCTAATTATTTACTTGTATAAACCTAATTTAAAAGTGTACCATGTCATGTGAAAATTTCCCATATTTAAAATAAGTCAACATGTCTTCTTCTCTTTTCAGCATATTATCTTAGCTGTATCAGAGTTAAGATTATGACAGTAGCCAAGCAGGGTAAACGTAATCACCTGAATTTTGAATGTTAAATTACTATTACGTTACGACTAAACAGGAATTATGAGATAAGCCATATCCCTACAATTGACATTTGAGTAGACATGTGAGCGTATTATGTCCACAAATCAAGGAACTTCCCTTCCGCTGCTGGTTTTCAATTTGACACTAATTATGCATTTTTATTGCCACAGTACTGTTACGCATTGTTTCGTCGAAGTAGCCCTGTTAAAGGCTCATTTTGAAACGGAAATACGGGAAGCGGAATTACAAGTTAATTGCGGTGGTAATGGGCTCTAAGGAGGCTGATAATGAACGCTGGTGGGATGCAGGTAGAATTATGCTACCTGATTATGTGATTAACAAGTAGCGATAATCAAATCAGTTGGCCGATATAAGTATCGCATCGATCGTATCTTCCGGCGTTTCATGAATTCTTTCGTAATTTCTGCCGTATCCGGTCATCTCACCAGTTTGACCTTGCCGATGGTTTACTTAGTGATTTGCTGGATTATGCAATCGCTTGATTAGGAACCGGATTACGAAATCATCTACGAAAATTCCAGCGCTGATCAAAATTATTTATTAAGCTAGAAAACCGCCTAAATAATTTCAAAGTACCTACACACAAATTTAAAAGTATTTTTAATCTACGGAAGCTAGGGTGGTGCTCTGAAACATCAAATATCCCACTGTGCATGCATGAAATCGATTCGGTCAGTGATCATTTGTTCGATCTTCAAAGTTTATAATTACAGCTACAGATGGACACAGACACAGACAGCCCTAAAGGCACGGCAAGAAATTTAGATTAAGATTATGCAAAACCTTATACATAATTTTATAGACTGGATGAATTAGGTGTACATTTGATTGAACTAAGGTCTCAATGTTAATCAGAAATTCCATCTCACTATCAGTGCACTTGTGCTACTTCAATTAAGGCATAGGTACCTGCCTATCGACCTTAACCTAAGCATTAACGCCAACTTAACTACAATCTAATCGAAGGAATGAATGGGCTGCTAATGTTGAATGTAAATGCAACGACTCTGCTTCTGGCGATACTAATATATTCTAAATTCTGAATAATTGTTGCTCACTCCGTGAGTTATAATTATAGTGATACTGAAGCTCCAAGCTAAATTACATTAACCTCAGCTCACTGCCATTTACAGTACTGTATAAATGTAGCATTTAACACTATGGAGTGGCATTAGACCCGCAACTTATACCTTTGATCCTAATCTGTGCGGCAAATGCTAAAAGTTAAGCATCGGCCTTGTCAAACAATTACTTCACTGATTTACAACAATAGAAGTGCTCTGTTCTGTATTAAGCGTAGATTTTATTTTTTGAAAGTCAAAAAGTGTGTATTCTCTCAAGAGGCAATAAGGCAAGTCAAAAGTCCAACTTCAACCCCTGTGGCAGTTCGTAGGCACCTAACTAACCTCTTACCAGTCCATTTTTGCTTTATGCCGTGAATTGTTAGGAGCATTGTTGGGCCCCCGTGAGACGCTGCGCCGTAAAGCTTCATACACGCACCCCAAGTTCGAACGTGAAGCTCAAAGCACTCTGCGGTTCAGTCGTACTCTGGCTTGAATCCAAGCTTCATCGAATTTAAGCTTGTTGCAAGCATTTTTGTTATCTGTGTTGTGGAGCCTCCAGCGGAATTTTGCATTATACTTGTGTAATCGGGCGAATAGTGTGCAAATTGGTTAAATCCATTAGTGCAAACTTTTCTCAAGATTTCATTACTGTGATCAATTGGGAGGCATGCCCTAATAATTGCAAATTACCAATTGGCCGGCTGCAATGCTTGTGACAATGACCAGCAAATTGTGAACTAGTTTTCGACGAGCTGATCAATAATATTACGGTTAGTTTCGCTTATTAATTGCAGTTCTGCACTCGGATTAGTCATGTAAAATCATTGCGGTAATAGAATTTTGCATCCAATCCCAATTTCGCAATTTGTATTACAAATAACGAAATAACACGGAAAGTGTGGCAAATATGTAGCCAGATCCCACATGGGGTGAGCGGAGTGAGGCACCTGGCACCGTGGAATTATTGTTTTAAACTGTTCAGGTGACTATATGTAATTTACTTGGCGTCTGTGCTCCATTTCCTTATTGTTTGATGCTAGTAGGATTTTTTACGTAAAAATGGTTTACCTGCTGAGAAAACTCCACATTCTCACGGATCTCAGGAATAATTAGATTAACCTACTGTGCTCATCCTCAGGCTTTGTAAGGACTTATATGGTGATTTCTACATTTGTTTCCACTCAATAATGATCATTGTTTTTGTTTAAACAAGCAATGCACCTAGTAGGGGTTTAATGTTGCAGCTAAGCTAGTGCCTTACTTTACTTGTTTTACTAAAAAATATTATTGTTTTGACATTTGAATGACTGGCATGGCGTACTGCATACTGTATTTGGAGCGATTTTGGCTAGTGTTTTTTGTTTTTCATTTGGCGAAGAATATCAGTTACTGGTTTTTCCGAATCAAAAAAGGTTATCAATACCATAGACAAAATTCAAATTGAAAACATGGCACTAGTGAACCAAATCAAGTAGTATAAATGGTACCAGTGTTTCCTGCAGAACATTTCCTGCATAATTAGATAATACTCGTATTTTTACACGCCATTTAAAATATAAGCCCTGCATTGAATTCCCATTAAATCGAGTAGTTTAAACCCAGCACCGGAAATAGATAGCCAATTATCTGTTCATATTTAGGAAGCACAACCAAATGCAGTCAAGTCATGGGGAATACTCACCCTCTCACCCCATCAATCAAATCAAAACTGTAAATTGTACATTGTTATATAGTAAGGCAGACACTGTTTAAAAACAGTCTTATTCTTATTCCATTACAGAAATCAGCGTGGGACGAGGCTTAGGCCCAAGTGAATTTACAATATACAATTGTGTGCACAGGCAAAGAGTTCTATGAACTCTGGGCATTTGAACTGAACTCTTATATTATTGAAATTGCAAGGGATCTCTGCGGTCGTCGTTGATAGATTCATCAAGTCAGACATCAAGTCACTTTCTGCATGCAGTGTCATTTTCAACTTGGACGACGACGACATCTCCGAAGCCTTCACACATGCACGTATGAATGAAGGCTTCGTATCGTTGATAGCTAATGTGGGCCATGCCCTGACACAAAGACTATGCTTGAAAGCAATGCCCAAAGTAGAAGATAATTCCTTCATTTAAATCTCCACATCGACTTAAGGCTTCAAAATTTACAATGAACTTCTATTCAATTCAATTTCCATACCAAAAGTCCTTGTGCAGTAAAAACGAAAATCCTAAAGTAAGATTAATGAGTCAAAACAGAGTGGGACTACGTGTTTAATGGTGATCTGTGTTCTGATATACCTCTTAACTTAAATGCACTAATCAGACAAACCCGGGAATCTCCGTATCTTGATTACCAGGAAAAATCCGGTTGTGACGACATTAGTGAACGTAAACGTAATAAATTCATTCCAGCAAGTCTTCCAGGACGTTGACAAGTGTTTTGCATAATTAAATGTAAGGACCAACATCCTCGAAGAAGACAAGGCGAGGCAAATGACGTGAGGCTACGAGACGAAGATTCACAAAAAATCAGAGATACCTACGGACAGCAGTGCATTCAGCTCATCTCATCAGCTTCCCTGAAGCCATTTACCGTCCATCTCTGAGATCCCAGACCCCACGTAATTGAGCCTGACTAAATAACCTGTAGATTTGCAAGGGAAAATCAAGAGTTAATCTTAAAAGTGAGTCACCAGCGTCAGAAGAGCGTATCTCTGTGCTTGCAAAAACATTAGCCAAATTCCCATGCGGCTGCATCATCATCCGTTCACCTCAGTCAATCGCATCATTGTTAAAATTGGAGATCTGCTGTTCAGCAGCGGTTTGCGTTTGGGCTAGTGCGAATCTAACCCAAGTGAAATTAATTGTATAATAAGCTAATATTTAGTGAGTATTGTAATCTGTCAAATCTTAACTTCAGTGTTCCGCAAAGTTGCCTAAAACCTCAGAGCATCACCCTGTGAAGTCCTCTCCTGTGGTTCTTCATTTTTTGTTTTCAGAGAAAGTGAATCTGGGACGAAACAGTGTGTTACATTGTTATCTCTATTCAAATTGAATGTGGACATAGAAAACTTCAAATTTTTAAAGATTTATTACAGTCAATTTTACCCTCAACTTGACGTCTCTTGACAGTTTTCTGCGTCATCTCTACATTAAAATAATTTTTCTGAAGAGGAATCTGCATTCTTGGCTGTCGTAATTTTGGGCTCTACCCCTGCAGTTGTTAAATGAACAATTAAATTGTTAGCCAATTCTTAAGATTTAATTACATACAAAGGTTTACATCATGTTGCGACATAATCCGCTGATGGGCCCTGAGCCAACCAGCGATTCAGGCGGAAGTACGCGAAGTCTCACGTCCAGATTCCGTTTTCTGTCATGGAGCGATGAAACTTATAGCATTCAAGAATTTATTAAAACCTTCCCCCTCCCTCGAGTTGTTAGAATTACAAATTGTGAAGAATTGAATCTTCTGAAGGCGCTGGTGCTCCCGGCCGATGTGGACATTACACAACCCCTACTTCTGTATAAGAAGTACCGGGCGATTAAAGTTCAGGGCAAGTGCCTTAAGGTTCAGAAAAGTGGGAAATTGAAGGAAGTTGGAGCTAGCGTTGTGATTCCGGATTCGTTTCCAGGTAATTAAATTCAGTTATTTCTGAAAAATACTAAATTTTTACGCCTTTTTCAACGATGCGAATTATGATCAATTAAAATTAACATGAAATTACGACATGTAAGGCCAGATTACAAATTACAAAGCACGATTAAATGCTAATTGGTAATAATCATCGTGAATATATAATTTTTACTTGAAATT
>VNWX01002939.1:0-11080 GCA_009869905.1 Ceratophysella communis | reverse complement strand
TTATTTGGCTTGTTCTTGCAAGAAGGCCTGGAGTCCTCCCTTAATTCAATTACAAGAAGTAAGCTTGAGGCTTTCCTCAAGCTAACCTAGAAAGTAATTAGGAGGTGGCTCCAAGCCCGCCCTGCATTTAATTTGGCTATGTGAAAAAGCTACATGTATTTATATTGTGGAGTTCTGGCCAACTGGCCAGATGCTGGGCTCTAGTACGCCCGTCATAGAAGACAAACACGAGCTTGATAATTAATATTTAATATAAACAGAGTAGCTACCTACTTGACTGGGTTAATTAACTAGTAGAGCTCTGGAACGAGGGCCTTAGTTTTACAGAGTGGTAGTGGGTTCATACATGCATTTCCATTCCTATCTACTTGTATATCAGTAATCCAATCAATCGCAAAATTGAAGAGTGAGCAGGACGCAGGCCTAAATTCAAATAAGCGATTCGAAATTTGAAATTCAACTCAAATTCAGAAAATAGATGCGAGCATTAATCGACTTGGAAAGTACTCACTGTTCCTCAAGCTCGGGATTGCCCAACAAGCATTTTCCTAATACGGAACCCAAAACAACATACACATGTTTGCCTACGTGGAAAACCCAGATAAAGTAAACACGTCGAGTCAGCAGTTGTCAAGCTAAATTAGCACTTGAACCAAATAAAACGAGGCATCGACCTTTGCTTTTGAATGAGAGCGTTATTGTTATAATGATCATCCGCCAAGTTTGATGATTTCAGGTTCATCAAACAAGCCCCGTGAGAGAAAGTACCATCTGCATGTGTCGTAGAGACAAAGTTTTCGCATTTCCAGGTATACAAGAACAACCCTAGGTGACATAACGCATTGTAGCGTTCCAGAATACCGGATGGATTTACCGGATCAAAAACCGATCAGTGAGAAAACGTTTATCAAAGATCATGCTAACGAGTGACATTCTTTGCGAGGTCGGTGAAAGTTCGTTCAACTTATTTCCTGAATGATGTAGTGAAAGTGGTACTATTTCGAATAAGCTAAGCTAGCTAAATAATTTGAGAGTTTGAATGAAGCACTATGCATTATTGAAATATGCAAATTTTGTTTTCAGGAAACTTGCTGCACAACGCACGCGACACACAAGTGCTTTTCTACATAATAAAATTTCGTATTTACATAGACACATCTGTACAACGTGGAACGGAGAGCGTCTTTGGTCGACTAATCATTTTAGCCAACACCGCTTACTCATCTGGTGGGCTGGAGTACTCATGATATAATGTATTTAATTTAATATGAAAAAGCTAGACAACACTGCCGGTAAGCAATTATACCTAATTAAACATTCCACGCGACGTCAAGCATGCCAGAAATAGAATTTATCTCTTGTTTGCCGTCTGTCTGTTAGCTACATATCGGGGTAGGTACTGCAGGACTCAGAACAGAATATTTCTGCTAATGGTAGACGGCTATTGTAAATATAGTTAATAGTTAGCATTAGTATTCATACATCCCTTGTTAAGCATTATAAAACCAGAGACTTTTCAAACGTCTCTCTAGAGAGCTTAAATCACCTTAAATAGTTGTTTGTAGAAATGGCAACTCTTTGACACAATCGGTGGACTCTATGGAGTCCTTACCAGGTTCATGACCCTGATGAACTTCGAAAGAATTAGGTGCAGTGGAATCTGGGGACGGGAATACGAACGTCTGCGTCACACCCCCGCCAGGACCTACCGGGAAATGGCTACTGGTCTTTGACAGTCGACGAGTAGGTGTCGATGAGCGTGTCCGAAAGTCGGAAACAACCCCTGAATCAGTTGTCTTGTCACTGAAATTGGAGTCCTGTCGTAAATATGAACGAAGGAACGGTGCGCTGAAGCTCCCACGCTTCTCTCGATGAGTAATATCATTCCTGGTATCGTGATGGCCTCTGAAACTTCCGTAGCGACCTGGTAAAGGTGGGCTGATCTCTGAGCTGCTCTCGCTACTTATGCATTTCGGATTTCGCTCACCCCTCAGAGATGCTTGACGCTGGGGCTGTTGAGCTAAATGGCTGCTAAAGTGGTGAGGCTGTAGAGCCTGAGGGTGCGGGCCGCAGAGACAAATTTCATTAATCATGAGAACCGAGTCATTCGAAAGAATGCTGCAAACAGAGTCTTGCCTCACGAATTTGGATCGGCGGGATTGAGCTGGAGACGAGAGAAGAAGAGGATCAGGGCGGGCGTGGTGGTGGCGCTGAGCATGGAGAATAGCGTCCTGGTTGGCGGCCGGACCGGAAACGGTTCTTTGGACATACGACTTCTGTCGTGTTAAATTGGCAGGGAATTTGACCCGAGGCTGCTGCGTGGCCTCAGGGAGAGTGAGAGATCGTAAGAATGGTGGCTTGACGGAGGGATGCTGCAGACCATTTTCAATAAGCATTATCGGAGAATTGGCAGATGATGAGGATGAGTCGTTAGAAGCGCCGTTGAGGTGTAGCTGCGTCGAGTTGGAATTTAGAGAACTTTGCGGCGTCAATGACTTCATCGAAGAGCGACGCGGGCTTTTGGGAAGTGGCGTGGGTGGTTCATGGAGTGGGGGTGGGTCGTAGTCTCCGCAGGAATCGTACCGGCGACAATGCGGCATCCGTCCACCGCCATCCCCATTAGCCAGATGATTGTTGTTGTGACCATGGTTGTCTTTGAAATGGTTCCTGTGAGAACGAATAAACCCGCAGAGAAGCTTACTCAACTCCTTACAAGCCATTTTGTTTCGAAAGACGTAGATGAAGGGGTTGAGGACGGACGAAAGCAGCATCCCAGCCGTTGCGAAGAAATTGCTCCAGTCACCGTACTTGTAGTTCTTTCTAACCTGTACACAGGGATAAAAGAGATATTGTATAATTCCGGCATTAGTGAAAGCTATTATCAGTTATCTAGGCTTTTGCTTGTCTCAAAGAAACCTTAATGTTCAACTTGGGAGTTCACATTTGTCATTAAAATCGGGTTCAGGGCCATTCGTTGTGTAACATGAAAACTTGCGTGGGCCAGAGACCTGACATGACCTAGCATTAAGAGGGAAGTTACGGCAAATCGTAATCATTGGGCTTCTATCATGCTCATAATCGTGAAAGCTAGTGCTCGTCTAGTCTGTCCATAGAGGACTGAATAGTTGGAGTACTTTAACATCTTGCCCATCTGAGCTGATTCTATTGAAACTGAAGCCAGGACTATTGCTATGAATGTAATGGGAAATGGCTAAATGTACGTAGTAAAATAGATAATTAAGCAGCATGAAACTATGGAGCCCCAGGATTTGCTCAATCAGGATATGAGAATAAGAGTATAATAATATATGAATTAATTATTCTGAAGAAAACCGTACCTGAGTCGGGTCGGACTTGTTCAACTCGCTGGAAAGAACTAGGGCGAAGTGGGGTGTCCAACAAAGAAAAAATGAGGCCAGGACGAAGAAAGCCGTTTTGATTGCTCGACCCTCCTCACGAAAGAGAAGTGAGGATGAACTTCCGTTAGAGCTTCTTCTTCGTGGTTTCTTGGTGACCATGACGACGCCAGTTGCAGAGAGCGGCCCAGTTGGAATAACGGATCCGGCCATTGGATTCTTTGAAAAGGGATTCATGTAGTGCGTTAGAAAGTCGATGCCTTGCGGAATGACCGAAGATGTTCCGTCTAGTACGGTCAAAAGCTCGCCCGAGATGGAATGCTTCCTTGTTCGCTCAGAATTTCGATGAGCGGCATGATACATGCGTAGATAGAGCCAGCAAAGTCCCACGAAAGGAAGAAAGTATCCGATCAGACCCTGAAGTACCATTGTAAAGACATTGAGGCCCTGCTGGAACTCAGATCCGGCCGGGAGCAGACAGAGCAATAAGTTGGGCAATGACAGAGCAATAGCGCTCAGCCATGCCACGACGATCATGACCTGGCTCCGGATCCGTGTGATGGTCATGCTGTAGTGAAGCGGACTTGTGACAGCGTAAAACCGATCAGTGGCAATTAGAAGTGTTGAAAAAATGGCCGAGAAGGTGATGGAATTGGAGACTGCGGAAATGATGGGCGGTGTGCAGGGGAGCAACAGGTAGGACGTCAGTGCCGTTTCAAAGAGGATCAGCGGGGAGCTGAGGCTTGAGATCAGGACATTGGCCGTGACTAGGCTCAGCACGAATCTGAAATCAAACGGAAATGACATAACACTCCATTAGCGTACTACTCAACGTCAAGCAGGGATTAGGACTTTCATGGACTAGAAATATCGACGAAAAGCGTTTCCTAAACAAACAGCAAGCATAGCTAGTTCTTAATTGCACCCGTGTTATATAAGCAGTATCCATTAGCTAGGCTGTCAAGCAGGATATATACAGCTAGTGACGCGGATGCCGGATGACATGTTTACTTTGTGCTAACGCCTAGCGACTCAATACGATTCGTATTGCCCATTTTCCCTACGTAGGAATTTATTCGACTCAAGATCACTTTAACAAGTGGCTATACTAGGGTTCAACGATTCCAAGTCCCAGAAATAAACTGCTCTGATGTTAGGATTGAACTTAAATTTCTTTAGGGCAACGTCTCTAAGTTTGTATATTTCATTTAATGCTTTAGTAGGATTCCTTTCACTAATGATGCCCAAAAGAGATATCAGAGTCAAATAACTCTTATGGCTGCCGCTGACTCTTAGCTTAAAATGTTTTGAATTATACGCCTACCCACTGTCAACTTTGCCAAAAACTGTTTCCGTTTGATCTTTGAGAAGAAAGATTATTAAAAGGCTAAAAAGACAAGAAAAAATCTTCCTGCGAGCCGGGATCATTATATATTCTTGTTGAAAATGAGAACATATGGCAGGGCAGAAAGCATTTTGAACTGCACGAACGGATATGAGTTGGTAAGAGGTTTATGTTATAACGATCATTTCAAATTTACTTGGATTTAAATACGTAATATGAAGATGAAACTAAATCCTCGTCTGTCATCTCAAATGCCAAAGAAAACTTGGATTTTCTTTCTAAATAATTAGAAAAGTCCTCAAAAGTCTCAAAGAAGCACACACTCAGCTCTGCCGTCAATGGAAATCTCTCTCTGAAGTACGGAGGTACACTATACTTGAGACTATTATTTGTGTAAAAAAAATTTACCTGGGCATGATTGTAGGCAGGCATATTTGAAATATTATTAAAAATTTATAACCGTCAATTGACATGACTCTTTGAGAAACACAAAATTGACGAAGAATTGAAAATTTCATCGTTTTGACAGTTTATTTAAATGGCATTCTGTACTAAGGTCAAATTTGTGAATGCTAAACAGCATTTTGAAACTTTTATTTAAAAAAAATATGATCCGTCAGTCTGTCAGTTTGCTTCCAGTTGGTTGAGCATTTGCAGAGCTCTGTGTCGGATACTAAGTCTTAGGAACGGAGAAAGTAGACTTTTCCCTGACAGAAGCGGAACGGAAGTAATGGAATTAAAATTAATAATTCAGGTCCTTTTCAAACCAGGTAAGTAGAAGCAAGGTAGACGACTGACTATTCATCCGCTTCAACTCGTGTAATCTAAACATGGATGACTTGTGCTTATGGTACATTGTATACTGCACAGATCTTGAGTTTGAGTACAATTAGGCTCCATCAATTATTTACCCGCTACTTACGCATATATAAGAAAACTGGAATCATTAGTGAGGGCTCATGTTGGGCGGCATTAAATCCCGGTCGTACAATGTAATTCATGCGCAAACACAAATTCAAGGTCGGAAACATGTTTAAGCTTGAGAAAATACATAGTTATCTTTTTGAAGTTAGCTACGAAATTGGTTATCGGATCTTATCTGAAATTCAGAATAATGAAATAGCAAGTAACCGGCAATTACGGAGTTGTAATTGCACAAATATGAGAAATTGCTATTTATCAAATACACGTAATATATCTACTGTAGCGTAAAGCCATCATTTGGAGGCTCATTCTAATTAACCGGATAAGCTTGACATTTTCAGAAAATTGGCTTAAGGATTTGCAGATAGACTTTTAAAGTTAAAATTTTGATCCGTAGTTCGCTAAAAAAGGCATTATGAGTACAAGTTCTATAGGCAAATATGCAGCGACTCGGTGAAAGTATCGTTAAATTTTTAAATACTGAAACAAAGCTCTATGTTACGACAGGGTAACCCTCCTGGACTAGATATTTGGCATAACTTAAGGTTAAGTAACTCCTTTTGTTTCACCCCGTTATTTGGTTGAATATGCCTAGGTCTAAGGATCCTTTGGAAAACAAAGGTCCTTGGGTGGTTAAAGGGCAAGCCAAGGGCAGGTCATTGACAATTAGGAAATGTAATTTTGATGAATGCAGCTCCTGCAACCGGGCACGGACTCCTGTTATTTCTTTACTCCATTTGTTCTGATTAGGAAGGAAAGGCGAATTGAAATTGTGGAACAAGCGAGTTCTAAACTGAACGAGAGTTAGGTGTAGACGCCGTAGTACGGATTCAAGCTTCAATGGTCTAACTTTTCCTCTGCCATCGGCTCAGCATAACCTTTCTCCTCTGATTCTCCTTGGAAGGATCTCAGGATATTGCGGCAGAACAGGCTAACCCGCATTCCACGACATTTTCAAAGAAAATTGATTTAAACGGCCAACTTAACCGTGCCAAAATATTGCAGAATTCCGAATTAGAATTTCGAAACGCTCGTACTATTTCATTAAGACTAATTGAAAATTTTACATCTGAATTGCCCAGAAATATCTGTCTTGCTACCACTACAACTTCGCTTAACCGAGGGGTGTGCTCTCGTTACGCCGGAAAATATTACGCCTAAACCCTTTCCCTTTCATTGTCCTTCCAGGAATTCTATTTCTAGATAGAAAATGTGAAAAAGTTATGAAATATTTCAAACTTCCGATTCCGCTTCGGTGTTGTATGTCGTGGCTCGTGGCTAGTAAAATTTAAGACATGCTGTCAGGTTAGCCGGCAGTACCCGTATAGTACAAGGTGCCTGGTATTGGTAGTTATGCACAACTCACTGATTAATTGTATCTAAATTACATGGCATGTAAATGCTTATTCGAATTTAAGTAATCGTAGCATTACAATTTATTCACTGACACTGATAACTGAAACATATAGAGAGAACTCAAACAGTGCCTTGCATTAAGTCTAACCAATAAAAATAGAAAATATCCGAATCAGAACAGTGAATACACCAAATAAAATTTAAACTAGTGCTAGGTATTAAATTCTACAACTATGACAAATAAAAATTTTAAAAAAAATGATAATCGTTTTAAATTAGTACAAAGATAATAATTACTCTAGATGAAATGTATTGGAGATTGCCTTCATATAATCTTCCAGCGTGATTCGATTTTGCTGAAGATTGGATTTGAGCCTGATAATTTCCTGCTCTAAATTGCGGTATTTTTTCGGCGGGAGCTTAGCAGGTTCTCTGGCCTTTAACCGTTGAATTTCTATTTCGGATTCATTTTGAATGTCTTGTAAAACTTCAATAATTTCGAAGATATTCAAGTGAGGTTTTTTCGCCATCCGATTAAGCTTAGAATGAAATGATTCTGCAGCATTCGCTGTTCTAGCCGCGTTATTTTCGTAATGATTCCACATAGATCTATTAAAATTAATCGCATTTCTACGAGCTCAAGGCGGTTAAGGCAGCAGAAAGGTTAGCGAATAATATATAACAAAATGCGCAATACCTGGGAAATTTCGCCACCAAATCGTCAATCCAAACTTCTACAATATAATCCATGAATCGTGTGACCAAACGTGAGTCTAAACGGCTAGGAATATTCTGGTCAACAATTAGATATGCCTCAAATAAATTCTTAGGTGGAACTAGAGATAATGCAACAGCTAGTCGAACCCAAGCCGTAACGTCCGCATCAGAATTATACTCGGTTGCAAATCCTAACTCCTGGACTTTCCTCCATATGCATTGGGCATAATGGAAAAGGCATCCCTTTATTTCGGATTGAGGAAATGCCAATCTAAGAGCTTCCACAGCACTTGATTCAAAATCTATGGTAAAACGAGCCGCTTCAAATTTGAATCCATTTGTATTCGCAGTAGTCTTTAACAGTTCAAGCATTCGAACGTAACAGTCTTTAGTCTTTGATGGTAAGAAACAGTAAAACATCGGGAAGTTCTGCAAATATAATTTTTAGTTGTGATGGTTACATTGGACATGAGTATAAACAATGATTTATTTTAGAATAATTTTGAAATACTAGGGCGTTTTGTTTTACCTGCCCGAGGAAATTGGTATGGAATATGTAAAGCTGTTTAAAAATCACAGGAACAACTTTGAATGTACCATCAAGTATTAGTCCGTTGGTTTCGCAAGCGATTTTCAGGAACTCGGTTGTACCAATGATCTAAACGTAGTAAAGTTCATAGTTATGTACAAATTGCTGGAGATTATGATGACGAGTAAACGAATTTCATACTAATATTTCATCATTCATGGTGTTATCCGCAAGTACGAAGTTCCTATTATCCAATGTATAAGCCCATTTCCCCATAATTCTGATGCCAGATATTCTTTGCGGAATTCCTAGAAACCTGGCACGACGATCTCGGTACAATGTTGGACGCAGTGAAACAAAGCTGGAGATATTAGTGGCAGCATCGATACCATCCGTAAGACAGATCCTCTGGCGTTCCTCCCTGAAATAATTTCGGATAAAATATTTCTTCGAAATAAATAAATTCGGTGTAAGAGCTGATGGCTTTTCCTACTGAAAAATTAATATGGGAATTTAAAGTATTGGATCATTAAGCATTTTTTTTACATATACCTGTATATGCTGGGCACAGGAGTTAACGGTTCATCCGCTACTCGTTTGCGAATATTTCTTTCTAATTTTAACTTTCGAATATCATCTCGGTGGTCTGGATGAAAATGCATTTCTTTCAGTGTGGATATTTGCACATTCCCGTTCTTGACTTGCACAGAAGACGAACACTTAGAAATACAAGAGAAGTACGCAGTTCCATCGACGTATTTTCCTTTTGTCTTAAACATATAACTGTTCACACACAGTATATTACCGCCACGTTGCCCGATTATGAACTCAACAGTGCTCATTTTTTAATAATACAATATTAAGTAGTACGGAAACTCGAATAGATCGGAAATAAATCGAAAAACTTCGAATTTAATTCAGTACAGACCAAACAACTGATTTGAAAAACTATGGTTGTTTTAGGTTAAGGCGAGTGTAGCTAAATAATTTGTTTTGGTACAGTGGGATTGTAAATTAATCACCGCATGCATATGAAGTCTATTATCCAGTATACCATGGCTTGACCCGAGCCCAACCAGCACAAGTTCATTTACCTACCTGTTTTATTTTAATGATAAGATGATAGTAAAATCTAAACTTTAACATGCGTAGTGATATCTGATGACATTTATAAGCTCTATACTCTCAAAGCTTGGTTTACGTTTCCCATTTATCAAGTTAATTAGGTATACACTCGGCTACCTAATTATTATTAAATTCAGCCTTTGACTGTGGTAGTTTGGAGGGGAATATTTTGAAGGACCGTCCGGACGGTCTCCGACATAGAAGACACCAGCAGAATTGGAAGTTTGAAATATTTCATAAATTTTTACCTTTTCTATCTAAAAATAGAATTCCTGGAAGGACCAACGAAAGGGAAAGGGTTTAGGCGCATTGCTTTCCGCCGTAAAGAGCCCAAGTCAACCGAGCAAGTTAGTTACAAAAGCCCGAAAACACAATAGAAAAGAGAAAGGTTCCCACCCATGCATTTCACTTTCCCGTTACGCTTTCTGTGTAAGCGACTGTATTTAAGCTTGTTTGTTGTTTGTGTAACTGTATTATGTGTTTTTGTATTGAATTATTATTCAAGGGTTTTCTTTTTCGAGTCATTGGATTTAATCGAATTTCCTATATAGGAAGTGCTGTCTAACCCAATACGATATGGGTGACTGCAACCATTCAAACCCAAAACTTCCTTGTCCTTGTCCTTGCGGAGAAATTCGAACTGAGCTAGAGTACTATTGCTCTATGTCACTTTCTTATATATTCGAGTAAACCATAAATCATGTTATAAAATAACATTATAGAAACATAGAAATATATAGAAACGTCATTGACCCCTAGAGAAAATTTAGCTCACAAAGCAATAGCCAAAAATGACAGAAACTCGAAGGTTTTCATCAAGAAAGCCGAACTGACAGTTTTCCCGGAAATTATTACCAGGCCCAGGACCACGTGTCCTTTTGGTCGGAGACATTTGAAGGGCAAGGGCGATCGGGATTGAGCGATGAAATGGAATAATAAAAATGATCCAATCACTCCGGCTTTCTTTCACACAATCCGAGCTAACGGAAACCCGTGCTGGCCAGAGAAAACGAGAGACATTGTCAGGGCTTTGTCTGGAGATGAAGTCCTTTCATTCGACTTGACGGCTGGCGTTTTTCTGGAACTTGTCCGAAGACAGCCTATTTGCCGCCAGTGTTAAATGCCATGGATGCCTATCTCGTCTCACACGCCGTAATCTCGTGGCACATCTTGTGAGTGCATTTCAACGCTGACCTGTCAATAAACCGCAGCGTCTTTAAGCTCCGGGTGGACTGCAGTTCTTAGTTTTTAAAAGGTTCTACGCGAACTGTCAGCCGACATAATGTATCCTCATCTAACGTTACCATACCTGGGAAAACGTGGCGAGTCTCTAATATTTATATAAGCCAACCAGGAAGGCCCTGGGCAATTTATTCGAATTTTGAGGGAAAGAAAAAATTTGGGCTTGCTAATGCTATGCTTTCACCTTAATATTGCCAGCGTAGCAAACTTCCACGAACTCTGTGATGCCACTAATAAATTTTTGTTACTCAACTTGGCTATGCCCAACCGCCACAGCGTCATTCCTTCATTGCAGTTCTTGCAGTTCCTACCCCACAACAACGGTAGACTTTGATGCCTAGTTCGTGTTTTCTGCCTCTCAAAATTACATCTGGAATGATGGGTTATTATTACTACAGAACGAACCCGGCTTTCACTCTTGGACTCTGGCTTAACTTGATAAAGAAGACTGATAGATTGGAGTGCGGTGGGGGGGGGGGGGGGGGG
>VNWX01002938.1:0-11080 GCA_009869905.1 Ceratophysella communis | reverse complement strand
AGAAGCATTTCGTGTTCAATGTGTTGCAGAGGGTAAACGTACGCAAACACTGGAAGAAGCAAGAGCAGAAGCTGAAAGGATTAGGAAAATTGGTGAAGCTGAAGCTAGTGCTATTGCCATTGTTGGTAAAGCACAAGCTGAAGCTATGAAATTGAGGGCTAGTGCTTACAGTGGATTTGGAACTGCTGGAATTGCTGCTATGATTGCACAAGCATTACCACAAATTGCAGCGGAAGTCAGTGCTCCTTTGGCTAGGACACAAGAAATTATTATTATCGGAGGAAATAAAGGTAAAATATTTAGAGAATTATTTTTATTCGTTTTGTTAAGCCCTTCTTGGTTCAGCACATTTTTTCATTCCAACGCAAGCGTATTTTCAATCGATGTTGTCATGGAGTTCGTTTCTACCAACTAACTGCCTGTGGTGTTACTCATGTGATTTGCGTCCCTCTATCATCTCACGCTTCTATCGTTTCATAAGACCAGACTTTTCATCGCGTTCGGTCCGTCGTCTTTCGTAACTCCCTTAGCTATTCGTGGCGCGAGGCGCGATTTCCGTTTCCTTACGCCCTTTAGTTCATAAAATCCGTTTTCATCCGTTTCAGCTCATAATAGTAGTCGGTTTATTTATGGTGTCCCTGACTATACCTTTATTTGCTCTGCGCTCAGCAGCTCATTACGGCAATTATTTCAATGGCTGTAATTAATTTAATTTTTTAAAAAATTTATTACTTCACAAACAGACGGAAGCAGCCTTGTCGGTGAACTGACAAAAACCATCGGTGCATTGAATCCAGCTATAAAAGGTTTAACTGGCATTGATTTGGCAGCCGCAGTGGGGCAGAAATTGAAATAAGCTTTTCTGAAAATTTGAAGTACTAACTCACGGGACATTTATTACCCTTTTTTGTGCCTAAGTGTCTACAGTACAAATATAATTCAACAATAAAAAAAATCAAATAAATTACGCCTTTTAAGAAGCAAAAAATAAGAATTCTCATAGCTTAAAATAAAAATAAGACATGCAAATATTTAATTTCTACGACAAAAACTACTTTTTAAGGTCAGCTTATATACTTGTATTGAAACTGACAACTGACAACTGCCGAACACGAATGCAATATGTGTTTGTTATATTTATTAAGAGCTTATCTTCTTGTCTGTTTTGATCTGAAATGTCCAGTAATTTGAGCATATACTTTATGTATAGGTTGTTGATGATTTCTGTAAACTAAATAATAAATCTTCGTGTTTTGCACTGTAGTTGTAAATTCTACATAGGGTCATGAGTCATGAAGGAACAATTATTTGTAGTCGGCATTATATTTTTCAGAAATACATTGGTATATTGAAATATATTGGTCGGGTCGGGCGTGCAAATTAACATGCATTTTTACGCAAAGGACTTTTCAAAATCTTAATTCAAAAATAATAATAATATCGAAATATCGAAGTACAGATTTAGTAAGTAAAACTACCCGAGTTTTTACCCATGCAATTGATTTTTCTAAGTTTTCACATTGACTAACAAAAAAGTCAATCCATTTAGCAAGTTGTGAAACAGAGTTAACTTAGCCTGAGCTTCCATATAATAAAAGTTCCCAACTCGACATCGTATAATAGCACAGGACTCTAATTCTGCGTTCACAATACTTTTTTCCTGTCCTGTAATTTTGGAATTGACAATATATATGCTGAAAACTGTCGTTGAAACCGCATTGACATTTCGTAAAGAGATGACATTAGCACCGAAATAGGGATGAGCAGCACAATACCCGCAACAGTAGCCACCAACATCAGCAGAAGCCCGAATATGTTTAATTGGGCTTGAAGCCGAATAACAGAAAACGCAGCCATTATCAATGCGATTGCCAAAAGGAATTTCAGAAACGGAACCACGATCCCCGTAAAGGCCGCGTTATACAGCTGGCCCAGCATAAAGATTGCCTTGTAGCGCCACAAACATTGCTCAGCATTTTCGACCCTCATGGGAAACCCGGAATTCGGTTCCACATTGTCCAAGCTGCAAGCACAGAACGAAATTTAATGAACGAGGTCGCACAGCTTTAAAAACGGACACTACTGTAGTTATAGTGATATCGCTTTAATTTAACTGACCATGCGCGTTGCAGCCAGCATCTGATCGTTAGGGTAGAGAAATAGAGCGCGAAGAAGTTGAGAAGACATGTCCTCCAGTAGTCCAGCATGCACACTGCTTCCAGGATGACGAAGAAACGCCAAAATGGCTGTTATATAATGGTAGTCATTTTGAATGAAGCGGTATGTCGAATAGTCCTCGTTTCTAGCCAGTACAATAACCAAGTACAGCAGTGATGTCCCCATTAATACTGAAATCAGTGCAAAAGCTCCAGCCTTCTCACGCTTGTTCGGTGCCTCGTATGTTTGACCCAAGATTTGTTTACCTGGAATTTTTAATAATTTTGTGATCATACAGAGACCAGACATAAACAATGTTTTTATTATTAATTAATTATACTTAACATTACCCCAGCCAGAGTTCATTAGCAACATCTGATTTATTAGTGCAGCCAGTAGCCAGTTCACACTTGTTGAGCCAAGCACTGAGCTTGAATGCCATATGTGCGCTCGAGTATACGAACGAAAGCCCGTTTATCATGCCGCCATTTGCGTCTTTCTTGTCAAATATTGCTGGAAAGCTTGTAGCTTTAACAATGGCGTTGCCTACAATGTAGATCCACATGACTTTGCTAAATAAAGTTGTATTTTTGGAGACGCGGATCTTGCCTTGTGCCCACCCAAGCGGAATTGAAAAGGATCCGCAGCATGCAGACAAGATTTTTGCTAAAATCTTAATTTCTAACCTTGTGAGCATTTTGTTCCTTTACATAGAACCTTGACTCGACTTTACTAATGTTCCTATTTTTGCAGAATGAGAAGTATTCTGCATTTTCATTGCTAGGAAGGCATTCCTTTGGTAGCTCGGAATTGAATTGATTGATTTTTATCATGAGGACTAATGTTCAAATTTTAGGTTCAAAACAAATTATAGAAACGTTTAACACCCTTAATTCTTCCACTTAATGAATCTTTTCAATGAGCTAAGCGTTTACTAGTTGCAGAGCTAAATTGTTTTCTATAATTTAGAATACACTTGATAATTTCGTTTAATTTCAAAATAAATTGTTCTTTCTACTTGGGTTCCTTTCGAACTATTAAATTTAACAGTTAGTCCGGACAATTAATTCTGTCAGAGATAATAATTGCGGCAGCTTTTAATTTGGGCTGAGCACTAATTTGTGTCCACAACAAAATGTAAAATGTTGAAGCCCAATTAATATAAGTATTTATTTAGAATTCAATTCCGAGTACTAATTAAATTTCTTTAAGGCCGTACCTTTCAAATGATTTTTAAGTCCTGGGGAAAATGCAAAGTTGCGCAAAATGAACTTATTTAGATTTAATATTAATATTAAACTCAACTTAAGTTCAATTTATACGTGAACTCCAATTTCAAGTTTCTAGTACCTCAAAATCGCAGACAGAATGAAGGCATAAAGGGTGCCTGTAATTGAAAAGTACCACAGCTAACTAAAAATACTCCTCAGTGGCGATGCCTTATGAAATGACCAGCACTTATTTACGAGACCATAAACGAACGTTGTTGCTGATTCCTGAACTAAGAATTCGCTTGGTAAAATAGCTCAATATCTGTTAACAGAATACTTAATAATGGCTAACATTAGGAGACACATAATTATGTAAGCGCCCAGCGAGATGGGCTTAGGAATTCTTCGGGAGACCGTTTTACCGATGCAATCTGCGTTGGCATAAGCAATCCACATCCACCTGCTTAGGTCCATTTTCTTTGTCGCTCCACTTTTCATCCACTTTCTCGGTGAAAGTATTTTCAAATACAGTTTTGCACTGTTAACTACTAACCACTAGTAGTTTTAATCTTATGCAGTCAAAAATTCTAAAGCTAATTTATTATGGTGAGGGGCGACTATGGGCTCCAATGATAATTCCGCAGAGTCTGTTAAAAAATGTATCCATTTCTCCGCACTAATTGTTGTAACTGGTGTGTTTTTCGGTATATTTGGCGAGCACTTTTGGCAGAATAAAATTCTCGAGTCAAGTTTTACATTTAATTGACTTCTTTTACAGCATTTCGATATTTTCACTAAACGGTCAACAACTGAAACTTTCGTGTTCATTACAACTAAAAGTATTTATCCGCATAACAATTTTAACCCATAATTAAAATTAATGACACGGGATTCAAATAAATTGAATTCTTATCGATCAACCAGTGCTTAGGCGCTATAGGTAATAATTTTTACAGAGCAGATTTTCTTAAATTAAACAGGTTTTCCTAAATATGTTTGCTCAATGATTTTCTGTTCGTTTATATTCCTTGGAATTGTCCACAATTGATTCGCTTGATTGGAAACCAAGAATCGCTCGAGCAAATCCGTGCCCAATAATATTTCTTCAAAGCCAAAGATTACTGTAATAAAAATGCAACCCGTGTAGGCAGAAATCCGAATTTCACTTGGCTTTTCAGATTTAGGAAAAAAGTCAAAACAAAACGGGTGTCGCCCGATTCTAAACGTTAACGTGTCTTCAGAATTAATGGGTCGAATAGTCAGGTCTATCTAGTCCTGCTAATGTTTAGTTACTTTTTCGATCGGAAGCCCATGTCGAATGAAATGGGTGTTGTATTCTAAAGGTACTAGCTGCCCTATTATCCATGTCATTGGGGAAGTTTACGATCAAGCCGATAACTGGATATTAGAGCTTAATACCTTCTGGAGATAGCTATTTATATGCGTCCAAACATATGTATGAAGGAATCAATAAAGTTTGTAGATACTGCGCGTCGCGCGGTATCAAATTTTAACAAAAAATATTAATTGCGATACGGAAGAAGTAAACTAGTCTTTGTTCTTAAAAAATTCAAAAATATGGTGATATATGAAACTTACAGCTTAAGCTCAACACATTTTATTGTTCTGAAGTAAATGTAGCAGTTACGACTAAATTGCGGTTACACAGTGTTTGATTAAATCTTGAAAACAAAAACAAAATGTTCAAAGTAAATCAAATCTGAGGTCGAATCCAAATTATAATTGGATCATTCAGGTCTGCACGAAATCTTTACGTCGGACAAGTGGACCAAGATTAGCATTAATTACGTGTCGTTTTTTAAGACCACGCATAACCTCAGCACGAGTAATCAGTTCGTCGCGATCCCGATCAAATTTCTCCATCATTGCCACGACGTGATCACTTGCGTTGAGCTCAATGAATTCGTCAATTGAAATTTTTCCGTTCTGGTCCTTATCAAACTCGGTGAAGCTTTCTGAAACACTTGGCCAATTCACCTCGTCTACGTATGGATATATTTCATCCGGAATATGAAATCCATCTTGATTCGTATCGGCTTCGTCAAACTCAGCTTGCATCCCAGCTTGATGGCTTTTAATAAATTCAGCTTTAATTTCACCAGTGTCAATGACTCCATCCAAATTTGTGTCGTATTTTGCAAGGAATTCTGCAACTTCTCGGGATCGACCTCGTGACTTGTGCTTGCTAGGAAGATTTTTTCCAGACGCAAGAGTAATTGTTTGGACTATCAATATATAGCAAATAATAATTCGGGCTAAACTTGACCGGAAATTGATCTCAGCCATTTCAAACAATACAGGTTTAATAAGAAAACGGTCTCTCAAATTTGGATATTTAACTGTTTCTGCTTGGAGCCACTGATGATGTACCCTCACTCAATCTGTTGCAACAGATAAAATTTGCTGCTGGTATGCCGCAACACTGCTTTTAATAAATTCAACTTTAATTTCACCAGTGTCAATGACTCCATCCAAATTTGTGTCGTATTTTGCAAGGAATTCTGCAACTTCTCGGGACCGACCTCGTGGCTTTTGTTTACCAGGAAGATTTTTTCCAGAAGCAAGAGTAATTGTTTGGAATATCAATATATAGCAAATAATAATTCGGGCTAAACTTGACCAGAAAGAAAACGGTCTCTCAAATTTGGATATTTAACTGTTTCTGCTTGGAGCCACTGATGATGTACCCTCACTCAATCTGTTGCAACAGATAAAATTTGCTGCTGATGAGAAGATAATTGACCTCCTAAACAGAGAATAATTAAGTAACCGGCACGATAGTGCGTGTGAGTGTACCCTTCCCTCAAGAGCAAATTAATCTCAATCAGTCAATCTACGACGTAGGAACAGTGTTTAACTTTAGATGCATGCTTGTGTCTTGTGTTTAGTAAACACTGTACAACTGTATGCACGTATATAAATATTTAACAGGCTGTTTAGTTAAAAAGTATAAAAAAAAATCAAAAATCCTTATTTCGTGAAACTTTAATTTTTGAAAATGTTTCCGAAATTTTCTATTTTCCAAGTGGAAATCAAGTTTGCGGTCCATCAACTAAAATCATAAATTTTAACTGAAAACTCATGTCTTTTATCATGCCTTTAAGTTGGACAACTATAAGCATTGCCTACCATTTAAGCAGACGGACAAGCAGGCTATTTGCATAAAGCGTTCAGCTGTATTTGTATTTGGTACTACATAGTAAAGTATGAGGAAACATCAATTCACCACTGGAAGCAACTGGAAGTACGTCTAGAATTAACGAGGTGTTTCCTGTGTAAATAAACCAATTGACTCAACTAACTGGTGTACAATTTAAACAGCTATATAATGGTAATATTTAAACATTTAATCGTATATCCAAACTTCCGTGCTTAATCTCTACCTTCTAATAGATATAACTCTGACTATACCAGCCAAACTTGGCATTACACACTATAGAATATATATTTCTAATAGTTGAATGCAAATCTACAATAAGCAGGTGTGATTTTTAAACCGAGTCCGATTTGTCGCATTTGAAAAACTCAAGAAAATAATTTCCTAGTTGTAAAAATAAAAACTCTCTGTACACAGGTTTCAAATTACTTATCATCAGGTAATCGGCATCACTAAAGAAACGTACATCTACGTCGAAAATTACAAAATGGTGTTTTACTAATCATAGTTATAAAACTAATAATGTAATTTTTTGTCCGATAAATATGCAACGTCAAATGAACTTAGTTCTCACAATTTTTGACCTTGACTGGTAGCCCGCACGCTAACAACTTTAGGAATTCTAAGTCGTGGCTATTATTTATTCGAGATCCAAGATCCAACCAGTATTAAAACTTAAAATGGGCTAAGCTGTAAACTAACCTATTTATTTCAATCATTAACCTTAACACGTGCAAATGTGTTATTAGTCTTTATTTATGAGCTGGTTTTTATCTAAATTTCGAAGGTACTAATTTTAAAAAAAAAATACCTGCTTTTCTCTTCAGAGTATAATATTAGATTTCGTTACATTACAGATTTTGTAGTAGATTGAGATAAAGAACTTCTGCACCGCAATGCTAGCCTGCATTTGACTATTTATATTTCCTATGTCGTTTAGCAAGTACGCCACTGCGACACAAAATATGGTTGAAATAATTTCTCCGCCAAAACAAATTTCAGGGCGTCTCATCCCAAACATAGCATCTTGAGGAAACGATCCTGCATTTTCGTTCAGGGTCATCGATCGCATGTCACCCGCTTCTTTACCCTACCAACGGGATCGAAAAGTACCTAAAAAATTTCGACTGGGGACCGTTCGTTCCAATCCAACCTTGGTCTAATTCTACTTGTAGATTTGCGTTTTGGGTGTTTCTAAATACCCAATGTGCCGCGAACGAAATTTGAGATATTTATTTTGAATATGTGTTGTTGTTTTTGTATTCTTTTGGTGGATTTTTTTTTAGAATCTAAAGCTTTCGTAATTAAATTACGTTCTAGCAGCTTCTCACAACGTTCAAAATGTAATTGAATGCGAGATAAAGTGGTTGCCGATCTAGCGTGACTCGCTTGAATGTAAAGTCTGAAAAAATAAATTTTGACATATGTTTTATGGAAAACTGTCCCAAAAGATTTGCAACCTTTTGTTTTGTCATTTGCGCTGAGAATCGTCTTATAACGATTTCGGCAAGAAACGAGAACGAAGCAGTAGACAGCAGTATACCCCAACCGCAAAAGACAGAAATGATTTTCGCGTCACTTATTTTAAATGGTTTACTTATCGAGGTTACAGATTTTCTCTTTTTTTCTCGGTTTATAATCATATNATCGAGGTTACAGATTTTCTATTTTTTTCTCGGTTTATAATCATATCATTTACATAAACCGCGTAATACTTGAACATTGGAAGCATCCCGGACTCGTGAACTCGGTTTAATTTTCGTCCTAACTCGTGCTTGAGGTAACCGTAAAATGTATATGTGTAGTATCGAGGGATCACTGTCTCTCTTACAGTGTGACACTGGACCTGTTGACCGTATCTTTCTAAATTTGAAATATAGTTCGACAGTTTAGGTGTATCGACAGCAACAGCAGTGCTACAGCTCAGAACGGACTCACGCGTTTGTGCTGAAGTGTAGAAGAGACTACTATTTACTACGGAAGACTCTTCAGAGAGTGTAATGTTCTCTCGAATGAATAGTTCTGTAACCTTCCACCCTGGAAAATTTACAATTTTGTAGCCATGCTCTATGAGATCACGTATTGTACTAAACGTTTTGAACGGTGGTGACACTATTATCAAACTGGAAAGCACACCTTCGTATCCGAAACTTAAAACAATTGCAGCTAAAATAACAATTATGACCAACTTAATTTTGATTTAGGATTGTACAAGACTGTCGAATTAATATTGCATAAATTTGAAGCCATTGGCCACGCAGAATACCAATCCAAAAGATGCATGAAATTGCAATAAATGTCCAAGACTCTTTGTCAAAGGGTACTGTCCAGATAAGGGCACTGAACGATTCGAGCTCTGATGATTTCGTACAGTACAAAAACCGGAGATATGTCTTATCTAAAACTACAGCTCGGTAAAACGAGTTACTAATCCGTGTATCAATTCCAGAATAATTATAGATTCCAAAACCAGCTATAGCTAGGAAAGGGACTGGTGTACTTAAATGGAAAAAATTATATTGAAAAGCTTGTTTTAGCGCGAAATATTGAACAGTGGCGTTTTGATCTGCGGCTAAAACTTCCATCAGGATATGCTCCTCCATGCAACCTACAAGCTCTGGCTTTAGACCAGGGCGTCGATAATTGTAGAAAAACAAACAGGGTAGAATTTGCTTCCTCACAAAACTAGTTCTGACGCCGGGAGCCACCAGAGCAATGACTGGAACGATCGACTTCATTTTGACTTGATTTGAAAAAGTACTTAAAGCACGAATACTTCCTAAATCTATGTCCGCTGGAATTCGTGTGATGAGATGTTCATTAAAACAGGTAATACAAAACGAATGACCCCATACAATTGTCATCTTCTCTTGCGACAAATAAATACTTATAACGGGCGTCGAGTGTGGGAACTCATCACTATAGCCAAGCCTTTGATTTTTAGTACAGTTTAAATGGTCTCCCAGGTAGAGTATGAGAGTATTAGTTGTATGGACTAGGCGTGACCCAAAAATTGGTGCTACCATACGTTCAAAACATTTGCTAAGTGAAACCACAATATTGACAGAACAGACCTCCATAAAATAATGTGGAGTGTCCAGATGAGTTTCGTTTTCGAAAATTTGGAATTCATACGTTTGTTCTTTTGATTCAAGCTGGAACAGGATCCATCGCATTATACCGACACTCTTAACTACAATCTGCTCAACCAGGTCACGGGAGTACACATCGGATTTAAGGTCGTATTGAGCTAAATTAAATACGCAAGCTTCGTAGCCCGTAATATCGAGGTATACGCCGGTACTTGCATTTAAAAGGTGAAAAAGAATCACAAAAATGTAGCAAATATTTTGTACTTTGTTCTTCATTTTTGATTTTTAAACAGAAGAAAAAGCGAATCGATTAGTTACGGAGTAACTTGATAAACACGTCACTGACTGGAATGTGTTCTCCGCACTGCGGCTGAAAAACAAATATGCGAAACAATACGTGGTCAGTGCTATACCGTGAGCACCAATTGTTAGAGACCCGACACCTGACAAGTTAAAATAGAAAAATACCTAAATTACATGTTTAATTACCTCAAAAGGATTCTCGAAGCAGCAAGCACGAACTCAACATTATTGGTTGTAAAAGTGTTACATTTTTAATTCTTATCGGAAAACTTCTCATATCAGCAAGCACGAGCTCAACATAGTAGCTTTTTAGAATGCTGTATTTATAATTATCTTAAAGCATTTGATCGAACACGAAAATAGCTCTGTGCATTTGTAGATACAGAAGGTAATGCATAATTTATTTATGGGACCTTCAGAATTCAGAAGAGCTCGGTCAATCGACTATGCATTAAACAACATTTCGGGTAACCGAGTTCTGTTACACCTTATGTTTGTTTTTTGAAGTTCCAGTAATACAAATATAACAGTCAGCACATTAAATGTACAATTGAATTCTTTAGATTTTGTTTTAAATGTAATAACAACGGCTCACTATTCGATATTATACATGGATAATTGATAAGCATAATTTTCTTTTAACGGGGTTGATAGTTTTATTTAAGTTTGAAATGGTATGTTACAAATTTTTCGAAAGAACAACAGATCTGATTCATATTGTAATAATTTCTTTACTCTAGAAATCCTTTTACGAATAATCAAATTATTTTTGACAATATTTTTAAATAGAATATTTGTTCCTGCAATGAAATGACCAGAAATAAAAACCTAGTTTAAACTTTTGGAAGTTTAGCCCATCGTTTAAAAGCTGTTGGTCATTGGGTTTTACCCGTAAAATTACGTACTTCAATAAAGGTACTTGCTAGAATTTTCGCACAAACTAACTTGTAAATTCTTAGCAGTAATTAATCAGCTAAATCGAGGTCATGTTTTGATTACAGAGACATATTTTTAAAAACTTGCCTCGCGGCAACTTGGCACCAGAAGGGTTGACAACGTTAAGTGGCTACGAAGCTGACTATATTTTAGACATCCTGATAAGTTGTGCATGGTTGAAAATACTTTGTGTGTGATGCTTC
>VNWX01002937.1:0-11081 GCA_009869905.1 Ceratophysella communis | reverse complement strand
ATAAGCATTTTCCTAGTTAGATTCGCTTTGATCTTGATTTCGCCCTGTCTAATGGAATCATTTGTTTAGAAAATCTATCCTTAGTCAAGAATAAGCGAAGAGGTGTTAGAGGCGGCCTTACAACATTTGATGATTACGTAAATGACGCTATTGGTCCAAACAGTGGATATTCAATAGAAGGGTCTTTTGAGCAAAATAGAAACAAATTGCAAAGTTTGTATCGTGAGGTAGGTCATATGTTCTCCAATCTAGCTCTGACTTTCATTGTTGTACGAAATTGTATACTGCCTGAAAACTATATGGTGTGTTTCTATTCTTGCTGGACTTTAGAATTTGCCATGGATGAACCCAATCATCGGAATTCTGGCCATGCAGGGTGCTTTGCAGCCTATAGCTGAGAATTTAATTTTATTAGACAGACTCGAGTATCTACTCGAGAGTGGAAAAGTTGACGAAGCTCAAGTGATACGAGTTATTCCGAAATCCGTGACACCGCGTGGCAGAGTCATTTTTGCTACCAAGAAGAAAAACACTGTGAGTAATTTCACGCGATCACTGGTGTGATTTTTGTTTGTGCAAGATGATGAAAAGACGCATGAGACTGAGACTATGTAGCCGTTAGACGCAAGCTGGGTCTAAGTTTATAGTTACCTGTGCATAATTTATAATTTATAACTCAATTTACAGTTGGCCCTGTTCTTTTTTTCGCAGAATTCCGACTCAGCTTGACGCCAGATGCTCCGAGGTACCGTTAGATTCATTATCTTCAGTAGAACAGTTCATACAAAGACCTTCAAGAACCTAGAAACGCTAAATTTAAAATCAAAGGCCCAAACCCAAAACAACCTTAACAATCTACTTATCAACATGCCTAAGGAACAACCCCATATTCCAATCCTGAAGTCCGCCCGGAACAAGAAAAAGGAGGCGAGTGCCAAGTACCCAGCCGGTTACATTACACTCCAAATCTTGGGAAGCGGGGCCAAAGGAGCACCTGGCTCCTTGTACATGTTCACGGATCAGTCCAGGTATCTCTTCAATTGTGGCGAAGGCTCTCAAAGACTGGCTCATGAGCATAAACTAAAATTGGCCAAATTGGAGCACGTCTTCCTGACAAACAGTTCTTGGGAGAGAATCGGAGGTTTGCCCGGATTAGCTCTTACAATTCAAGACATCGGAGTTCCGTCTATTCAGTTACATGGGCCTCCAGGCTTGGTAAGTTTGAACTAAATACCTAAGCCTAAGTATCTCAAGATCGCTTTAGTACCCTGCAGTGCATCTATCTAAAAAAGTTTAGAGTTTAATTAAAATATTTTAATTCTGATTCTGAATTACAGGATAAATTATTCGAAGGAACACGGCGATTCGTTATTTTGAAAGATCTTCAAATTCATGTGACGGACTGTATCAGCAAGGACAAATTCCATGAAGATCATGTAATGAGAGTGGACTATATTCCAATTTATAAAGCAGCTGATGTGGAACCCAGCGAGGAGGGTGTTGATGTGAAAAGTTCAAGCAGTGACACTAGTCTTGGGGAAGAAGAAGATCACACTGATTACTATGCTCCAATCAAGGGCTATAAACGGCATTTGGAAATTACAAAAGAAGAAGGTAAATTATTCCTGTTTTTTTTCCTAGCCGCCTATAAGTGTGTGCGATGTTCGGATTCATTATGCAGTTGGAATTTGTCAATCTAGGAACTGGTCCAAACACTAAAAAAGGAAAATTAGAAGACGACTTGTTGCCGCAAAGCGGAAGCGCCAGAGCAGATTGTATTATTTGCTACGTGTGTAAACCCAAGGAGAAACCAGGTGCTTTGATGATTCAGAAGTGCTTAGACTTTGGTGTTCCGTCTGGCCCACTTTTGGGAAAACTCAAAAATGGAGAAGATGTCACGCTTAAAGACGGAAGAGTTGTCCGAGCTGCTGACGTTAGAAGTCCAGATTTACGATCTCCAGTTTTTGTTGGTTAGTTAGAATATTAAATTAAGACAAGATCATTTGAAAATGGGAAAGCGTAAACTCGTAATAATTATAATAACAAATGGCTTTGTATTTCCAGTTATTGACTGTCCAAATGAATCCTATCTCGATGGATTAGTTCAAAATGCCGAACTCCGGAAATACCAATCAAATACTGAGGAAGACAGTGCTCATGTGTTGATCCATTTTACACCCAGGCGAATCTTAGAAAATCCCAAGTACGTTCACTGGATGGATCAGTTTCGTATTTCAACCACGCACATTTTAGTCAGCGACGTCTGTGATGGAATGGGAAGCGAGGCTGTGCATCGGATTCAGCACAAGTTGAATCTAATTGATGAGAATATGTTTCCACTGCTAAAGGGCGACTTGGCTCCAGTCACAGAGAGTTCAGGAGAAGCTCTTATCAAAAATACCCAGGTCCAAATGATTATGGGAAGGATGCTTCTCAAGTACAATTTGCGACCTAGCACCGGGTTTGATGAGTCCAGCCTTATGATTCTGAATCCAGAAGAGTATGTCAGTGAAACAATGAATTACGAAGACTTTCCAGCTCAGTTGAATGAACTGAAAGCTAGGTTTGCTTCCATGCCCACGTCTGATGAGGAATATCCAAAGATTGTCTTCCTGGGAACAGGCTCATGCATTCCTAATAAGACAAGAAACACCAGTGGAATGATGTTGCATGTCACGTAAGTTTTTTATGGGTTCCTTGTCAAAATACTTACAGACTTGCTCGGGTAATCGAGGACGAATTAAAATGAATTGCTTACTTTTATATTTTACAGTGAAGACACAAACATGATTCTTGACTGTGGAGAAGGTACCTATGGACAACTAGTCCGATTCTTTGGAAAAGCTGAAGTGGACGACGTTCTAATCAAAACTAAGGCCATCTACGTATCCCACCTGCATGCAGACCATCACTTGGGCCTAATTAACCTTTTGCAACATCGTGAGGAAGCGTTCATCAGAAACAATGTTCCATTTGCCCCAGTATACCTCATTGCTCCACATCAAATCCAGTCCTGGCTGTACTTGTACCATCGGAGTTTTGAAAAGATAAAACATCTCTATGACCTCGTCCCCACGACAAGCCTAATTTATAACAACTGCCAAATTGAGCCGGAATTTAGGAAAAAGTTATTTGATTCTCTCAACATGAAAATCATTGAAACGACCTCAGTTCGCCACTGCCCAAATGCATATGGAGTAGCTGTAACAGGAAAAAGCGGTTGGAAGATAACTTATTCGGGTGACACAATGCCTTGTGACTTCCTTGTAACACTTGGACTGAATTCCGATCTTCTAATTCATGAAGCCACGATGGAGGATGAGCTCAAGCATGAAGCGGAGTTGAAGATGCACTCTACAACTACAGAAGCCATTAACATTGGGAAGAAAATGAATGCTAAGTTCATTCTACTCACTCACTTCAGTCAGCGTTACTCCAAGGTGCCTAAAATCAACGGGGAGCTAGAACAGAATGTAGGCATTGCTTTTGACAACATGCGAGTGTCTCTAAGGGACTTGCCTAAGCTTCCCATGATGTACCCTCTTCTAAAAACAATGTTTGCTGAAAGTTATGAAGAAATGGAAAACAAAACATCGAAGAAATTACTCCGCATTGAAAGAGATAAACAGCGGGCAGCTCAAGTTGAGGCAAGCGTTTGAATTACGCTAACAGATTAGTCTTAAACAATTTTGTTACCTACACCTACTAAATTGCAATTGAGTGTCCATCTATTTTTATGAAATAGCTTAGCCTATAAAATAAATGTACCTACCCAGTTAGCTTACATAAAAACGCATTTGTGCAGGAACAAGTGCTCTGCAATCTGCCATAGTTAGTAATATATGGGCCTATTATATTGTTATATTAGAATTTTAATATACTATGCCTGACTCCGTTAATCAGACTGTAATAAAAGAAAATATGAAATAGGCAGAAAAGTCTTGCGAGGACAATTAAATTAAAACACAACATTGGCTTTATTGGTTAAGTGTGATCATTTTTAACTTTAACACCTTAACAGTTATTAGTCCGACGCCCTTTATAGAGGTCTATGTTTGTCGCACAATGTTTCGAATTTGAATTAAATATGCATCGGCTTTAGAAGACAGTGTTAGTTGAATGTGTGGGATCTGGGATCTAATTTCATCGTCAGTTTCATACCAATAATATTGTGCACCCACTTTCATCAATAGGTAACGACCATCGGCTCGGCATTAAAAATTTGTGAAGCTGAGAATACATGTCCGAATTCGGAATAATGAATCGCCCATGCCCAGTGCATTCTATTAATGAAATCATTAATGCTGACTTTACTAGGCAGCTGTATAAAATTTTAGTTCCCTTGCTTATACAAATACGAATTTAAATACTTCCTATTAAAGAGTTTAAGCATCAATAAAATATATAGCATCCTAGATATTTTATATCGTGTGTTGGCAACTGAATTTCCTTCCCATCTCATATCTAAATTAGGTGGATCTTGTGCACAAAAAAAATTCCTGATCGTATTTTATGAAAACGAGTTAATTTTCTATGTGATTTTAGTGCACCCAGTGCTCAGCGTCAGACTTGGAGCGTGAACGCGTGTATTCTTTTCGAATTATATCAAATTCCTATACCTAGTCGTCTATCTTGTATCTCTGTCCAGTCTGCAAATATGTATGTGGATTTCCCCACCTGTATCTTCATGACATCAGACCGCAGGTATTTTTTATTACGAAAGTATCGCCAGTAAACCCGTTTCTGCTCAATTCCCTAATTCTTATTGTTAGGCCCAATCTACGTAGGTTATCCACAAGAGCTTGTATTAGTATTCGCCTCAGTAACGACGAAATTGAGCTTGTTTTTGTTTCCGACTGAAGCTCTGGACTCCGGAAGCTCAACAATTGTTCGAACTAAACTAATGTTTAAGAGTATTTCGTAAATACGCGTATTGTAACCGCTATATATTTAGTATGGTGGAATTAAGCTATTTTGTACTGGTTACGCTCTCTGCAATATTATCTAGCCTCTTATTTTATATCGCTTCTCCATTGAAAAAATATTTCAGAACAGCCAATCTCTTAAATAAGTTCACTGGACCACCAACTGTGCCCATATTCGGAAATGCATTGAATTTCAATATTCCTCATAAAGGTAGGATTAAGCTTAGCATATGAACACTCGAATTTTTAAACGTTTTATTGCATCATTCCAACATAATATAAAACTTGAAGTTGATAATGGATTGAAATTATTTCAGGCTATTTCCCATTGGTCGGATCCTGGTTCAAGAAATATGGCGGAGGAGAGCTTCGAATCTGGCTAGCTCATAAACCAGTAATCGTCCTTGCCAGCGCTGCAAGTGTTTTCAAAGTCCTGAGCTCCAGTTCAAGCACTGTCAAAGGGGAAGAATCATACATTTTCCAACCCTGGCTGGGCTCAGGATTGTTCATAGCAGAAGGTCAGAAATGGTCAATGCTCCGAAAACTTCTGACGCCATCATTTCATTTCAAAGCACTGGAAGACTTCGTCAAAGCCTTCAACAAGCATTCTCGCGTACTCGTCTCCTTACTGGAACAGCAATGCGATGGGATGTGGAAAACTATGGATATTTTCCAGTACGCTCAGCGCTGCACTTTGGATATGATTTGTGAAAATGCACTGGGAATCAACAATGGAGCGCAAGTTACCAGCAATTCGGAATATGCCCTAATTTTGAAAGAGTAAGGCGATAAAGCGGACTAATATTTTCTACACTAAAGGACTATGCAATAGTGCGTTTTTTTTTCTTGAAAATTTAGATACAACGACCTAATCATGAATCGAATTCTGCTTCCGTGGTATCGGCCACAACTGATATGGAAATTCACTTCTATGGGCAGAAGGGAGAAGGTGCTTCTGAAAAGACTGCATAGATTTACCGAAGACATGATTCAAATACGAAAAGATGAAAGAAAACTGAACGGTCAACAGTCGCAGCCCAAGAATTTCATTAATTTACTGCTCGATCTGGTAGAGAGTGGCTCAGTTCTCACGGATAAGGATATTCGAGACCAAGCGGATACTTTTATATTCGGCGTAAGCAAGCGCCTCTAAACTATTGTAAACTAATCTCTAAACAGCCTTCTCAAATTTATGAATTTTTGTTCTTTCAGGGTTATGCGACCACCGCAGTCAGTTTCAGTGCAACACTCTTTTTCCTAGCTCAAAATCCAGATTGTCAGAATCGAGTTCTGCAGGAAGTTCAAGAAATTGCAAAGGGTGATAAAAACGCAGAATTCAGTACAAATGATTTGGCGGAAATGAAGTATTTAGAGTGTTGCATCAAAGAAAGTCTTCGCATATTCCCACCTGTTCCGCTGATTTCCAGAAATACGGAAGAAGATATTCAGCTAGATGATGGAAGAGTAATTCCGAAAGGGATCACAGCAGTAGTTTCTCCATATTATCTTCATCGAGATGAAAGCGTGTTTCCTAAGCCAGAGATTTATGATCCAGATAGATTTAGCTTGGAAAATTCGACGAAACGAAGTGCCTATGCTTATATACCATTTGCTGCGGGTCAGCGGAATTGCATTGGTAAGAAAAACAGTGGCTATAGTTACAATTGATTGGAGAAATTGCAAAATTCACTAATTTTTATGCTGGTTTAACAGGTCAGAGATATTCCTACGCTGCACTCAAAACTCTGGTGGCAAGAATGGTTCTTAATTTTGAACTGGAAGGAAGTTCACGAAATGCCTGAATTAAATATGATCCCGGAAGTCACTCTTCGACCAGTTAACGGCGTCAAAATCCGAATGAAAAAGCGCGGCGAGTAGTTATGGAGGTTACTGCACGAACTACCATCTTCCTACCAATTTAAAATGTCACTACAATATTTTTTTAACATGAAATATAACAAATGCCAATACTAAATGAATTGTTACAAGCTTTAAGTGCATGTGAACAAGTTGTGCTTGCAGACTGCACTGTTCGAGTCTTTAAATAATAATGTATGATTGGTTCTCAGCTCTATATGAGAAGTACCTGCTTATGTGCACGAGTAGCTTCGCTTTTTTGAATTACCTAGTTTAATTATTTAACTTAGAATTAGGTATTCAGTAGGTCAAATCTGATATTTATTCTTGTTTTCCGTAGTGAAATAGACTTAAATCGTAAACCATCAAAGGCAACCAAAAGCAAAGTCTCGCGTATTGCATCAGCTTGTAAAATTTTGCTTATACTATTAGTGGAAGAATTCACATTCATTCCCCCTGAACATATTTTCGACATAGTCTGAAATGAATTGAATCTTTGATATCAATATGTAATGTACGGTTTTTTGGTGGGGATTGTAGGTAGGTATTCCGGCACCACAAGTAATGGCCTCCAGCCTATTTAAATTCAGATTTTTAAACTGGTTGTTCTTTTAGCACCTTTGGCTGCTGTTATGAAAAGCAACTGCAGCATACCTCCTATATTTTTGTATGCATAACGTTGGAATTTATTTGGTGAATTCTAATCTAAAATCGAAAGCTCCTAAATGCAGAAAGTGAAATCCAATAACCTAAATTCCGTCACTCACATAAAAAATAGATTTGGAAGCAAATCAATAAACCGTTATGATATTACTTAATTCCGAATTCCGACTCCGATTCAAGCTCGGTTTTCCCATTTTCATCGGCATTGAGAGTAGGTAACGGGATTTTCACCCATTTTCATTCCTCATAGTATAGTCATAGTGAATGCCAAAATTGGGTCAAGATCAATCCAGGCAACCCCAAGACATTAGATTCTACAGTCTTGCTGACATAATACTCCTCACTACTTAATTCTAATTAACAGGACATCTCGGGTGAAACGTAATTAGTTAATTTCTTTCTACACCAAATTGCATTGAAGTCAGATCATGACATTAGCACTCGCAATGGGTAAAGAAATCGAAAGCACGATTGGATTTATTTACCCCGTCGATCCGCGTTATCGTGAAGAAATTCCAGAATCCGTCAAATGTAAAGATATAAAAGTCGGACAGCCATCAGCGGAATATACATTTTTTGAAAGTGCATTTGAATTGCTGGATTTATGCAACGACGGGAGGACCAAGATGCGGGATGAATTCCGATCATTGGCAAAGGATACTGACGATGGTATGTTAAATCTATTTAAAATAAAAGTTTGTATTTCACAGTCATTCAATCTAATAAATGCGAATACTTGTCGAATTAGGAATAATTGATTTTAGTGATATTCCGGGGTTATTTTCCTTTCGAGAAACCAATTTCGGCTACACGCGTGCTGTTACCCGTACTTTTGAACTCTTGACTGCACAGCTACCAAGAGGACAAGTTGAAATCTACAATATTTCTGAATTCGTTCAACTGGCAAATGCAGTGGTTAAAGACAGAAAAATTGGGAACATTTGCGGCGACCATAGTACAGACTTAAATCATCGAAAGACCGACCGCAACGCTCGCTTTGTGAAGCTCTGGACCAAAGAAGCTGGGAAGCTCAAGGCAGCATGTCGAGCACAAGCCGAAAAAATGTCCAAGGAAGATGATGATCCTGCAAAAGAAAAAGAAGCGAAGAAACCATGGTTTCCAAAAATTTCTGTCGTTACAGGATTCATATTTTTCTTGGCTGCAATGTTCTTCGGGTTTGTATTCAGAAACAGGAAACTGGTAACTCCTGGGGAAAAGGAATTTGCATCATTGTTGAACGCCACGCGTGCTAAAGCTAATACTAATATAGCAACAGTCGTCGCCAAAGGCGAACTTTAAAATGCAAAAAGGACACGTATATTTTGGATATTATTGGCCGTGTTGATCTTTGATTTGTAGCTCTATGATTTTTATCTGAAGATTGCCAAAATGCTAGATTTGGCCTTGGAACATTTATTATTAATATTTTTTCAATGATAATATCATTTAGCACACCAAAAGTAACCACTATATAAGCAGTAGAGTACAGTACATCTTAAGCTGATATTCTCAACCTGAACGTGATTTATGATTTAGTACATTCTATTTTTATTGCATCAATAAAATAACTAAAACAGCATGATAGTTACAACTCTTCATATAGGAACTATGATTTCTTACGATTTATTTCTAAAAGATCATCCTGACACCGCGCAATTATATCTTTAAGTAGACAATGCATTCGCTTTGAATTCATGTCCTTGCTAGATTTGGCCTTGGAACATTTATTATTAATATTTTTTCAATGATAATATCATTTAGCACACCAAAAGTAACCACTATATAAGCAGTAGAGTACAGTACATCTTAAGCTAAGTAGTTAGATGTAAATTATTTTCATCACAGATATTCTCAACCTGAACTTATGATTTAGTACATTCTCTTTTTATTGCATGAATAAAATAACTAAAACAGCATAATAGTTACACCTCTTCATATAGGAACTATGATTTCTTACGATTTATTTCTAAAAGATCATCTTGACAACGCGAAATTATATCTTTAAGTAGGCTATGCATACGCCTTGAATTCATATCCTTAGTATTCTGACGGCCAATCAGGTCAGCCTTCGCCATTAATTTCGATGAATATTCTATAACTGATTCTAGGTACTGCTGCATAATTAGTTGCTGTGTTCATGATTCTTAATGCTTCACCCTTTGGGATTTTTACATTTCGCTGAAGAACAGATTCATTGTTGTAGCATAATTCCAATGTCGACATGGACATCAATGTACCAATTCCAGCGAAACTGAAAATTGATGTATCGCCAGGAATGAGGGATTTGAAGTGCTTCAAGTAGTCAAGGCAAGCTGGCACGTGACCGATTGCGTTGGTTACGAGTTCGTTTAAACAAGCTAAGGAATTCTTGCGGTTGAACTCTGCAGTTTCTTTGGTGACATATCTTGGATCCTTGGTCAGGAGCAAGTCTTGTATTTCGTTGACATATTTACTCCAGACGTCGCGTGGCCAGATAGATTCTTGGTGGCACTTCGGAGGCATCTTCGACTATATCGCGAATCATGTTGACTTTCTGTAAGAATACTCCGCCATTGTTCGCCAGACGCATTAGTTCAGCAGATGGAATGCTGGTATTTTCGGAAATTTTACCATTAGCTTCAGGTAAAGTTGGAAAATGGCATAATCCAGCAACAAGGTAGAAACGAGACATTCCATGTCCAACAATTCCAGCAACGTAGTGAGCGTAGAGATCCCAATCTTCTAGGCTTATAATAGGCCTCTCCAGAAATTCCGCCATTCCAGAGCCCATGATGCGACAGGTTTCTTTAATTATTTCACGATATTCGGGTTTAAGCGTCAAAAAACATTTTATGACTTTATCAAAGTTTTCTAACAGAAGAATTTCGTCTTTTTTGTCACCAACTATATTCATAAATATAAAAAAGTTGTTAACAATAATATATCAATGGCGGCCAGTTATGTATATTTTATTTATTAAGCAATTATAATCTTACATCCTCTCAGTTTCCAGCCTGGTTCTTCCAAGTGCTTATAGAAGTTTATGAGATGGTGTTGCTTCTCACGCACGCCGGGTTTCATATCGTCCTCTGTAAAAAAAAAATTAAAAAATGGTTTGGTTAAACGCAATTTCGTAAATACAGTTCATTCTTGTGCATGACCAGAATTTATGTTTGTTTAAGAATTGTACAACGCTGAAATAGGCATTTGAAATTGGAAATTTTGAGTACTAAAATATGTGACCAAGTAATTAAATTCACTGATTTTATATTCAAGTTCCTAGTACAGTCAAAAATTGTGTAATTTTTTAAATTTGATATTTGCCTAATTATGTTCTTACCTATTGTATCCAACGCTCTCAAAATTACGTAAAACAAACACAATGGATTTTGTGCTTCTGGGTGCATTCGGAAACATAGTCCCGAGAAGCTTCTGCTCGTCGTGATTAACTTGTCGTAGCACCAAAACCAATCTTTATCTGAATTTTTAGGAATTGATTTATGTAAATTTGTGCCACCACTTAGCCAGAACGTAATTAGTGCTAGAAAATCTCGAGGATGAGTTATATAATACCAAAAATAATATGCTAAAGTCATGGTGGAATATATTAGCAACTACGAACTCTTGATAATCAGTTCAACTTTAAAATTTAAATGC
>VNWX01002936.1:0-11081 GCA_009869905.1 Ceratophysella communis | reverse complement strand
AGTTGATCATCCAGTCTCAGAAAGGCGTTAACAAAGGAACTCATGCTCTCAAAATTGACGAAAGAAATGACGTGCGCAGAGAGGGAGAAGAACAGAGATAATATTACGAATATTCCGATAAACATATCTAATGAGGAATGTTTCACTGTAAGTAAGAATGCTGTGACATACACCATAAACAGAACATGATGAAGAGCATGTAAGATTGGTAAAACGAAGGTGACTTCTACTTTGCCAAACACCATGACCCCCAGATTCAGAAAGCGTCTTCGGAATTCAACACAATTTTTCTCGGGATTCCAAATACATGGCAACATTTTTGTATGGGATGAGGCCGATATTATTCTGCCCCAAACTCTTAAAGTTCGCTCGGAGACCATTTTAAATTAATTTTCAGGTATCAGCCATTTAGGTAGAGATCTGAGCAACTGTACTCTTCTCCTTCTAGAAAGCTTTTGAGATTACAGAATCATCTAGTAGTTTACAGTTATCTTTATGTCTTTTAGGGTCCATAATAAATGCATGTTTCCTCGATATATCCTCCACGATTGAAGACAGAAACCTTGAAATGCACACACATTATTTAGTATTGGTTCCGTCTTCCATGTGGGGTTATTCACACAGTTAATGCTAAACTGTACTCTAATGCTGTATGCATGTTGGGCCTAAGTACCAGTTTACATAAAAACCAGTCAGGAAATGCTATCGATTCAGGATTTTACTGGGCAAATAATTGTGAAGCGCGTATCGTATCGAGCAGTTACAATACATCAGAGCTTAAGTACGTGTTCTATCTCTTTGATATAAATCATGATTTTTTTACCTCGATTTTACAAAAAGAAACACGATTTAAAAGTGAGATCTTATTAACATCCAAAGTCCGAAAAATTTAATCGAAAAATGGATGCATCGCAAATGATAAATGATTAATTTTTTTCAGATCTTTTGAAAAAACTCAAAATTTTTTGAAGCCCTGAAATATACAAAATTTAGAATGTCGACGAATTTGCTCCAAACGTTATTGATGCCTAGCACTATAATTTTACTACACGTACAAAATCGGCTTGAGAATCTAGTAAACTGATTTGATGCATGCATCGATTCTTTTGTAATGCCTGAAAACAAGATTATTATTTGACACTAAAATGATGGGATCCACATAAATATTAGTTCAACGGGAGTATGAAAATATTTATTATATGCTAGATATATTTTAGCTTATATAATGTGTTTCAGAAAATCGATTAATCGAAAGTCAGATATATAGGAATTAATATTTTAGAAGGAAAAAAGCTGCATTTGAACTCAGTCCGCCTCACACTGCCTTGCAAATAACAGCGTCTTTAACTCTCAGTCCGCATACAAATAACCGAGTTTAGCATTCGAATTAAAATTGTATCAATATGATTTAAACACAGGCAATAACGTCGAAACAGAAGTTTATTTCGTTACAGGAGAAATTATACTTACCTAACATTTGTCCTCCAATTTTTATGTACCACTCATGCCCAGGAAATCGAGTCTTCTAAATAATTAGCTCGTAAAGGCATCATTGGGCATTATTAAAGAGTACATCGGAAGCTCATTTGTCAGAAAACTGATTTAAAGGTTTATGTAGTTGTGGTAACAACTATTCAAAAATACAAACATAATTTTGGAAAGTGGTAATCAAAAAAGCTACGGAACGTGTTACAAGTTACGAAACCATTCATTCTGAGTTTTCTAAAATCCTAAACAATATTTTTGTTTTTTACCTGATAAATGTTTCTTTCCACTTAAGAATATACGAAAAGCAATGATACCGACAATCGGTGAATGACATGAGGAAGGAGTTGCCATACAGGGTTTTTCTAAAGATAAGTGCGAAGACTAGTAATTTTGGCTAAATTATTTCTAGAGCATCCCAAATCTAAAAGCTTTTAATGTAACGGATTATATACTTGGTTTCATCCAGTTGCTTCGAACCGGTAAAGATAAGGATTTCCGATGATAATTGCTATTTTTAGGGTATAGGTAATCGAAGATGAGTACGCCAAGATAAAGCTGGAATTTCTACTCAATGTGTAGCAATGTCAAACTTGTTTAGTTAGAGGCTTTTACTAAGCTGCACAACGTGAGGGAAATGACCGAAATCGAGATAATTTTTAGACTAGGCTAAGCGAAGAAAAGGCGACAATAAACCAAATTCGTTAAGTGTCTCTGCTCACTGCCCACACATTAAATAAATTCATTATAATTACCATATTCACTGGCCTTCGGTCTAGCTTAAATTATGTGACCCAGCAGATTGAATTCATATTACCTGTTAACTGTATTTTTATTTGTATGTGCTCACGCAACGCTAGGACGCTTCTAAAAATTTAATGATCAATAGTCTGGAGCTAAATTTCAGCAGTCGTATTTATTTTAATACTTGCGTATAAATGAATCCACGCTAAGTATTATTGACTGATGTTATATATTTTACAATTCCCCAAAGTTTGACTATAACTTTTCCGTTTTAAACGTAGTAATTGTGCTCCTTTAATTTGTTAGACTTAGAATGCCTTCAAAATTACATTTCATTTTACTTCGCTATTTAATTTTTCACCTGACGAATGAAATAAGGGAGTATTTCTAATGGCGCTGGATAGTCCTTTAGCCAAATAGGCCCTTCATAAATGGTTCCATCATGAGCTGACCAAGACCCTTGAGGTAAATATATATCTCGTACAACCGCTCCTTCCACGACGACAGGGGCCACCAAAATGTCATCACCAAGCAAATATTCTGCGATTCAAAAGCAAATGAAATTTTCAAAACTGAACTCAAAATCGCTTTAAATTCCACTTACGCTGATCAATTGTAAACGTTTCCGGATCAGTTGGATCTAGCCACCAAATGGGTCGATTCATTGGCGTTCCATCAGCTACGGCCTGATTCGTCGGCAGCGTAAATTGTATCACGATATTGATACCGTAGTGCTAGGATATCCCTTGTGATTTGAACGACCTAGGAGAAATTAGTCCCGACGAATATTTTGGTACAATTCAAAAATGCTCAATCAAATTAGACTAGTAACATTCAGCCTACGTTTTCATCATAATCCCATGGAACGATGGAGAACTGAACAGCCGGCATGAACGCATTGGCTTGCATCCAACGAACATACATTTCTGCACTCGGGTTTTCTCCGTTGTAACGATTACCACCGATCATGTCAGGTAGCACGAAGGGGTAGCCGATTATGCTCATGGTCAGCAGGGTAGGGATCAAGGATTGGAGGCCGTTGTCATATCCCCACCTGCAATGTAGCAGTGCGTGGTAAAATGCTGAAGCTAATTGCGTATTTTGAAATAGCCACACGCAATGATATACCTTGAATCTTTGTCCAGCATCCTTGTGAAAATTGGAAGTTTCTGTATTGGCCAAAATACAATTGAAGTACTGCGTGATTATGTCAAAAACGAATTGTGACTAAACATTTTTAAGCGTCCCAGTACCTGATTCCGGTGCCCACTCCGCACTTCTATCATTGGCCCAAAACTGGAAACAGCCTCGACGTATTTCGTGGTAAACAAATTAGGCTGCAGTTTGTCATCCCCAGTTAGTTGACTCGAATATGGAATTAAATTAGTTTCTCCAGCATCAAACTTAAAAGAATCGATTCCAGTTTCAAGTTGAAGAACCTGCAAACGAGCCTTCCACAATAGCACGGCTTCCGGGTTGGTGAAATCAATGATGCCAGCATGATCACCTTGCCACCATGATAGAAACCCAGTTTTGCCTTTTTGGTCTTTTACCAAGTAGCCGGTATCGACAGCAGAGCGAAATGATGCACAATCTAAATTCGAATTTGATATTTCACTCATTTACAAATGTAATTGCTGGGATTTTTAGAATTTTACCAATGTTGATGAAGGGGTGAATCCAGAGCGTAACTCTTAAATCCATTGACTTCAATTCGTCAACCATAGCTGTACAACCAAGAAGACAACAAGAGTATTAGTGATAAACATGATAGTAACATTGACCTAAGAAACTTCGTTATCCGACCGACCTTTAGGATCAGGAAATTTGTTCATATTGAAAGTAGCGTCCCCGTAACAAGATTCCCAGTCATCATCGATTTGAACATGAGAACTAAGCTCAAATCCTTCGCTTTTGATTCTTCGAGCGAAATCAAGCACAATGCTTTGATTCACGTCTTCCTTGTACTGGGCCCAAGTTGACCAGAACGGCCGTAGAAGCATGACTTCGTCTGGAAGTCCAGTTGGCTTGTCAATGACACCGTCTGCCAATGACTTCTGGTGGGCAGCTTTGATATTATCCGCAGCACAAACCGTGTACTTAAGTTCCAGCTCGCTCTGACTGTGATAGGGAAATTCATACTTGGCAACGAAGCATACTTTATTTTCATGAACCGCTCGCCAGCCTGTGACCATGTGCTAAATTTCAGAAATTCAGTTTCCTAATATCCACGCCATATGCCTTTCTTACTTATGTACAACGGAACGTCTTCGTCTATTTGAATAGAAATTCCAGTGGATACAAGCAAGTAGTTTTCGGTAACGCTTTCCATACTCATGCGCATCACCGCACACCATCGGTGCTTCAGCTCTGGTGTTGCCTTCGATGGGCCAGGTTTGAAGCAGCGTTTCGGAGCCGCCATACCTTTGGAAGTATTTCTATTAAAATAGTGGTGGTGAAGCAAGCCCAAATCATATTTATTAAATGTTCGCGTTACCAGTGTGCTCCTTCGACTAAATCAAAGCAATCCTCAAGGCGTCGAGCAAACGCAGATTTCCATGCAATTCTGGAACAACCGTCATCCCTCCGCGTTATGAAAAGCTGAGCAAAGTCTCCATATTGGTGACATTCGTCCGCTTCACCAGCTTCACACGCTGTTGACGAGCCGACAATTTCTGGTAGTGACATGCCGAGCAGCCCAGTTAAGGCGGGTGTACCTGTTAATTTAATTACAAAAGTCATAAATGTATTTCATTATATAGATTAAATTACTGTAGTCATATATAAGTATTTGCATCAACCTTGCGATGAAGTCCATTCTACTGGAATTCCATTGCCCTCTGCAAATTGCGAAAACTGAAATTTCGGGTGAGTTTGCCCTGTTGTAGCTTTTATGAGTAATACCGAAAGAATCAAGGCTGCTGCTCGCACTGAAAATAGAGAGAAGGATATACTGGATTTAAATATTAAATTTGAATGAAATTAAATGAAATTTTTAACTACCACGGGTTTCCATAATGGCCGTAATGCTGTTCATGTTTTGCAGCTCGCAGCTTCATACAAAAAAGTTATGTATAATTTTATGTTGACGGTACAGTCCTCGGCCAATTCGAACTTGACTAATATATGCCATTATCTTATCAGTGATGCTTCAGTCGAGATTAGTTATACACTCTATTGTTAAGTGCAATATGCTTATTGAGCATTATTATCATTCAATGATTTTGGATAAAGGTTTGGCTATTGTATTCGGTTAAGCTCTCCATTTTTTATATAGGAACACGAACAAGGCAGCTTGGACTTAAACGAATTTTAGGGATGTTTTCTCCAAAGGATTAATTTTTATAAGCCTCAAGCAAGGCTACATTGTGATTGGCATCCATGAGTCATGATAACGGTGTTATATGTATTTTATAACAATTATATTTAAAGTGTGAGACTTTGTTGTGAGAGCACGAAAATAGCTTGCTATCTACTTGGGTGGAATCAAGATTCCAAAGTCAGAACCACTGCAAATTCTTATCTTGATATTTATAAATATGGCTCCGATTTTAATCTTTTCCCGTGAAATCTTTAAATACGCGTAAACTAAAGCGATCAAAAGGTTCTGGAGCTGTTGGTTACTGGTTTTATCTTATCTGCTTCATGTACATTCAGTTCAAGTCCAAGCCTTCCCTTTCTGGCTGAGATCTCCAATTCTGATCTGAGTTAAGCCTGCCAATCGTGTGACTATAAATCATATCATCTGAAAGTATTCGACGACGCGACGTTCAAAGTAGCGATGTATGTACATATATGTATGTATGTATTTTCATCATTCCTGAGTTTTTAGAAAACGACGTCGACGACTCAAAGCAAATTTAATCTTGGAATTATGGACTAGGACTCGTATAGTTTCAGACATATGGACATAAAATGGTAATATGCTATAAATATTCTTATTTCATGCTAGAATTAGCATTGAAATTCAACCAGTCGCAGTCGCAGTCCTTCATTCAAAGATTAGAAACTCTTTCTAATTAGAAATCGGACTGAAGCCCTCACAATCACAAATCACAACTGAGAAAGGACGTTAGCTCTGCAGTCAACTGACCTCTAGCATGCATTCATCGGGGATCCTTCAACTTGAAATAAAATCCGGTCTTGGACCGACTGCCACTTCTGTTCCTGTTTTTATGCTTGAAACCGGTCTGCCTAAAAGTGACCGACTCACCGACGTCACCGACAAGGTCGTTGAGGTCCGGTAGATTTACATTATTGTCTTGATTGAATGATAATTTTGTACTTTTTGGCCCTTGATTCCATCCAGGCGAGGTTAAACCTATGTTAACGGAAAACTCCCACTACCATTTATTAGCCACTTAACTGTAACGCAAGCGGTCTGAATGTGACAGGAAGGCTACTCGTTAGTGGGGATCAAATTGAATAGCAACAGCCATCCGGAAGTCCTAATAGAATTAACATGTTTTCATTCCACAAGCCTGATTTGTACATATTCAAAGTTGACATTTACAAAATACGATTTTTAATAACTCTTTCCATGACAAACATATTTAATAAATTGCCAAAATTGGATTCCAAATGTATGAACCAATATTCTTTACCTACGGAAGTGTTCTGAAAGGTGCATTTATGAAATGAGCGGTTGTACGTAAAGTAGGTGCGTTCCATGCAAAATTAAATAGAAGTGCGATTTAGAAATGATGTTCTCCTGCATGAAGTTAGATTCGAAATATTTTTTTAAATGCCCTAAGGAGATTTTAAAGCGCATGCAACATTATCAATAACTAATTTCAAATGATCTATGAGCCAATTTATCTTAACCTATAGCCTGGTTTAACAACCTATCACTAAACTGAATTTTTGTTAAAGATTTGCTAAGAGTTGGCAGTTCAGACCAGATGGTTTCCTTTCTACCAGCACTTCAGGTTAAAGTTCAACCCTAAGTGAGTCAATATTTCTCAAGTACTTATTTATAAGATTCGAAGAAAGGGCGACAAATGTAAAAGATCAGTTGCTTACGAAGGCATGAGTAAGTGCTCAGTAGAAGGTTAAGGCTCTGAAGTAACCCAAAACCCACTCTATTAACAAATGGAGAAAGGGATTGGTGACTAATCTTAAGTCGAACTCCAAACCTAAGAAAAGGACCCGCGATTTGGGAAAATTATTCATTTGCTTCGAGCTCGAGCTCCTTGGATCATCTCATTCGGACATAGAGGCTTCCAACATTTCCTTAAGAGTTTTCCTTCTATTCAACTGGAATTTTCGAGTATTTATTTGATATATGATAGAATTAAAAGGCATTGCTAATTGTGAAGATCGGAAACTCTTCGTCCTCGTGCACGAACGCAATACTACCCGATAAAAGCATTTTTTAAATCCAGACTGGGTTGTAAGTGACGAAATTTATTTCTCTTCAGGTATTTATTTTATCATTTTTAATTTAAAAAAATGAAAACAGCACTTTCAAAGCTTATTTAAACTTTAAAAAATTCTGAATTAAAGAGGGTGGTGTTTCCATGATATATCCCCTTAACGGAAATCGAGAGGTCTCGTAATACGAAAACTGTTTAAATTTGATGCTTCGTTGCAATTTGCAACTATTTACTTCTGCTAATGTAAATTATGATGATAAAACTAGAAAAACAACTTTATACATCTCAGAGTTTGACGCTACAATTTCTATCCTTCAGACAATAATTGCTTTTAATAATTAAATTTAGCTAAAAGGAGATTTCGGATTTAAATTTTACAAAATATATCTATTTTTGAAAACGATTTTCGGAAAAAGTAATCAAAAAACGTTGATCACAGTTCTGAACTATAATTCTGCACTGTCCTTTTACCAGTCCGTATTGTAGCGAGCTTTGATCAAGTTTTAGTTTTATTTACCGCCATTACTAATTCTGTTTCATTACTGTCAATATTTGTTCGCAGAATATACAAAACCGAATTATTCCACTTGCCTCTTTGCTTGGTCAAAGTCTTTGATAAGAAACATCACGAAGAAACCGTGCAGCCATCAAATGGGGAAAAAAGTAAGGCCTTAATATTAAAAAAAAACAAAAACATATTTAACATTAAACTTCGTACATAAATTTTTACGACCCTTTTTCTACGTCCGCCAGATTGATTTTGATTACCGTGTTCACCTCGTTGGTTTTCAACGAGGTGAACACGGTAATGAAACATGGTGAAATTATCATTTCTGGGCTAGGGCTCTGAAAGGTCAATAACGGCGGGTTGAACATTGAATTTTTTTTTTGCATCGCCTGTTGGTATCTTCATCTTCGTTAGGGACACAATATATGGAGTATGAGACCCAGCTTTTAACCCAGATATGAATATATTTACAGAAATGTGAATTTAGCTCTTTAACGAAATTTCGTTGATCAAAATCGGTGTGACACCTTATACTGATTAAATGTCGTTGTTTTTTAATATTTGGTTGGTACTGGGTTTGAATGCTTCCCAATTGTACTGGTTGAACTTAATTAGAGCCTAAATATTTTTGTTTAACCAGCAGATGTATCAGGAAATGCTGGTGAGGGTCATCGCAAATGAGCCCGTAGAGGAAGCGCTAGAACTTATCACAGGTTTAGAGCACTAAGGAAGATGGTTCAGCTGAATTCAATGGAAGCGTTACGTCTAACCAGAGCTTGTTGGAAGAACATTATACTGATGACGGAGAGCTTTTGGTTCTGAGGTTTCGATCTCTTAGCACTCCGAAGACACCGAGCGTCACAAGACTTGTAGTACCTCGGTATAAGAAAGTCACGAATGTCCGAATTAGCTGCGTAGCTCCAGTACGTTGGCTGTTCGGAATCTTCGCCAAATTGCCTTCACTGAAATCAGTGTCTTTTGGGTATAGTTACTTTGTGGAAGGAGCATGCGCGGAAGACAGTAATAATACGCTGAAGTCCTGTGCCCATGTGAATACTTTGAAGATAGAGATCAACTCTGAAACCTTTTCCAGCCAACTCTGAAACCATCTCAAGTACGATTTAAAGCAGATCGTAAAAAGCCGGATTCACAATATTCTGCTTAACGCTAAATCAAGCTTTCCGAAGTTGCAGAAGGTACAAATTCCTTCCGCAATAGTCGCTACTCTAGACAGCTCCATGGACGTTTTTTTGAACAAAGTGGGAGAAGCTACAATCAGCAAGGATGGTAAAACTATGATGTACGGGTACAAGAATCTCTCGAAGCAGAAGCCAGTTCAGAAGTCCGGTCAGCGTTTAGAGACTAGACTAGCTTCGGGATCACCAAAAAGTCCACAACTCCAAACTCCCGAAAATATAACTATGGATCGCTCTTCTACTTTGGGTGGCGGAATTAAAGAATCTCAGACAAGCAGCAGAAGAACTGAATCTGCAAAATCGAGTGGTGGGAAGAAACGTACTAGGGTAAATTTTTAGGTTTCTTATTATTCAGTTGAACTCTTAGAAATCCTACAGAACAGCTAGGCTAGTTTTTCAAAAAAAGCATGGCTCAATTTGGGAGGAAGTTTAGAATCCGTTATTACGCCACTCGTTTTTGAGTAATAGAGCTTTGTTCCTCCCACAATTTGACGCACATTATAAAACTAAAGTTGACGTTTTTTTTTATTAGGAACCAGAGTCAAACCTTAAACGCATTAAAGAAGAACCTGCTGATGAACCGAGGGTAGAAATAATTGATCTTGATCACACTGACGACAGTAGTAGCGATTCGCAAGAAGCCAACAGGAACTTCGAAAATACGCCGCGGCGTAGGATTAAAAGTAAGTAAAGAAAGCGTTGTAATATTTCATCCGGACACACGCATACGCTTTTGGAATGGTGCAAAGGCTCCCGCGGTCTTGTGCTTTCAATAAGCTATACATTTAATTATTCTAATCTAAATTGGTATTTATCATTTTCAGACATAAAACTTGAGACCCCTTCACCTTGCCGTGCCAAATAATCCTGTGGATGAATAAGTCTGTCAAAAATAGAATGACCTTCCTTCCAACCATCAAGTAAATGGGTGTGTAGCATAATCGCCACAGAACCATGAGCGCCACAGTACCATTACCGCCACACTACTATGACCGCCACGACCATAGGCGCCACAGCCATGATCGCCACGTTACCACAACCGGCACAGTACCATGACCGCCGCAGTCTGTATTCTAGTTTCAATGTGCTACTAATTGTTTTGGTTATGGGTACGGGGTTAAAACTAACCTAACCTAACTGAAATTAATGTCACAATCAAGCAAACAATGAGCAGCAAATCAAAATCAGTACACTGCGTTAAAACTAACCTAACCAAACTTAAATTAACATCAGAATCAAATAATACATCAGTAGCTGATGTCATTAATTAAAAAAATCAGTACACTGGGTAAAACAAAACAGCGATTATGGAATGTGGCGCATATGGTCGTGACGGTTGTGGTAGCGTGGTGATCATGGTAGTGTGGCGCTCATGGTTTTGTGGAGGTCATGGTCCCTACCCAAGTAAATGAGGTTATTTGATATTTTTAGATTTTTGGAAGGCTTCAGTATGTGTACATAGGATTACGAATTATATTTATTTAAACTACTGCAAAATACATGCATAGCTCACTATGTGTTTCTTTATATTTATTCCAGTTATATTTTTTACATTCCGCTGTCGATGCTGAAAGCGAATAAGTTATTCCTATACCTAAGGTACCCATACTTAAATACAAATTTATTTAAAAATGAAGAGAAAAATAAATTTTTATAACAATGTAAATAAACTCAAATTAAAAAATTATCACCCGTGGAAAAATCTAGTCAACAAAAATAACCGAATTAAACACAATTAAACGGTTATGTTATACTTTCTAATACATAATTAAC
>VNWX01002935.1:0-11081 GCA_009869905.1 Ceratophysella communis | reverse complement strand
TTGGTCTATCGGTTGAGCTAAAATTACACAATTCCGGCTAATTCTATGTTCGTGGTAATTGCTTAGCAGTAACAATTCCTGTATGCCAGGAGCAAACCATTTGGATAAATTTGTGACCGTGACACTATCCACGTACCTACTCGATTCATATTCGTATATATATTCTATCGCTTTAATTTTCACATTTTATGTAGTCAGATATTCTTTCGTTATTTTCAATACAATTATTGCGTTCGCAGATAAAGAAATTATTTATATTCCGTTCCACGCGCGCTGCAATTAACCTATTTCATGTGTTGGAATTGGTCATGTGCATTTCTTACAAAATCAATACATGATAGTCTTGGCTACATTTGCTCATTCAGAATCGTATTCCAAAATATACCTTCTGTCTTGGTATGCAATTTATCCAGTAGTCCAGCACCTCCAAAAAAATTTAGTTTATTCACACGCTTAGCGATTTATGTTGCAGTATACCTAGTAGTAACTTGAGCCGAAAATGAACACTTGGAATATTGCTTGTATTGATAATATTACATATATAGACATCTACTGTTTCTCAAAAAATGGAAGTACAACACCAATTATGTTTTTAGTACATACGAGTATAACTACTCACCTTTCTTACTTTACAAGGCAAGTTGACGAGTTGACGGATATATATGTATGTGAGATAGCTTTAAGCAAACATGTCTTATTGACTAATTGAGTTTATTTTGTGGTAATTGTTTTTTGTATTTCCAAATAAAGCTATTTGGTATGACGGCAAATTGAAAATCTTTCCGGAGTATTAAATAGGAGACTCAATCTGGTTATTTACTAATCCTATTTCAGGTCCGACGTCTCGCTTCATTTTTAGCTGTTTTCTTTAGATCCTCTACCAAAGTAATGTATTGGTTCATGGCATCGTCTTGTTCCATATCTTTAAATTGATTCCACGCCCTCCATTTTCGAACTGCACCGAAGAGAAAAAATGAGGGCTTCGGACGGTTGCAATTTCCGACAGTTGCTTGTTTGAACAACCCGTACAACTGCAGTCTTGTTTTTGTGTCGAATCGAAAAGATCCTGAAATATACAAAGCACATAATTAAATGCAAAAAATGGATTTAAAACTGTGTTAATGCAAACATATTTTTCTTGATAATAAAGCTGCGTCGACTGCCGGCTCCCACAGCCTTTCTTTCCGATTTGGCGACTACATAGCATTACTTGTGTACTAGCTCGTTTAATTTGAATTTTGAATTCCAGGGTCCAGAGTTCCAAAACTACTTTCAAATTGAAGTATGCTTGCTTACGCGACACGTTAGTTTACTTAGTAGTGAATAGTGAAGGAGAAAACTGGAAGCGCTAAATGAACATTACACCCATACAGTATATACCTATTCAGTACTGATTGCATATGCGATCTTTGCGATTTTTTGAGCTGTATAACTTTGGTTAGGTTAGGATCTGAAAACTCATGTAAGAGTGGTTTTCAATCCTAACCGAACATAACATAAAACCTTTTAGAACCGAACCTAGCAAAACCCAAAGTTATACGTTATAGAGCTCCAAAAATCGCATAGACTGCATATGCAATCTGGAATCCGTACCATTGTTTCTCCTAAATATATTCAAGCATGATCAAATAACATTAGTATTTACCATCATCGGGTGGATTTTTAACAAAATTGGCAGCTTCTCTAAACTCTCGTTCGTAGACTGCCATGCTCGCTCGACATATGGACAGGATGTTTAACCCTGACCCCGTCAATTTGTAAAAAAATTGATTCTACCATTACGCTAATTTAAACATTATCTCTGATTCACCAAAGATACACAGTTCCGTGTATTTTAAATATAGCTATTCTCTATATCTGCTGGTTTTATACTGGGATATACTTGCTGTGCAATTTTTTTTTAAATGTTCCTTATTTTGACCAAAATCTCAAGTGACAGAGCAACAATTGTTTCATTCTTGGAATGATTTTCTCAAAAATTTGAAATTCGTTGATAATATCAACACACCCTCGTCATGTTTTTGTATCATGACTCATGACATAAACCGGGTAAAAATTATCCAAAGTATCAGGATTTAGGATGTGAAAGGCTCTTTGCTGTCCCAAATCGTATAGGGTAGTTTTTGATATTTCTTCGTGCACAAGTCAGTAAGACCTGAAGCGCAAGCTTTATGGAAAAAACTTTTTATATCGGAGTTACTGTTGACGCTTCATTTTCCATAAATGGAATCACTTAACGCATCAGCAATAATTACTAAAAACATTTTGTATTATCATAATTCTCCAAGCTATTATTAGCATTAAAAACTCATCAGTTTGATTTGATTACCTAGGCATCTAGGGCTTTTCTTTTAAATTCTTGAAGTTTTCTTAGATAAGTGTCATAAAAATTCGTTAGGAAAATTAAAATGAGCAAATGAAAGGTACTAAAATACAAAATTATGTAATTAGAATATTTAGAATTTTCGTTATTAGAATACTGAGAGAGCAACCTTACACATTATTTCGGAAAGTTACAACACATGGTAGAATCTGGCAATTTTGAAACAAATTACCAATTTCTAGTATAACTTCAGAATCTTAGTTTAATTTCGTTTTTTATTCAAGGAAACTAACTCTTTTACACTTCTACCTATATTATATAGGTATTATATTTAATATATTTGATATTAAAATAGTACGGAATTTATTGGAATTTGAAATTCCATCGAGTTGTGACATTGCCGAAATGACCTCATTTACACTAAAGATAAGATGAAAACACCAGGGCTGAAAAATGATAACATAACATTTTAAGGAAGTTATGCGTAGCTTTAAAATCCCATTTTGACAGAATGTTCCTGACATTTAAGGTACGAAATAAGTTATTTTGTATATTTCCATTATTCGAATAACCAGGCTCACAGTCTGTGAAGTCGGTTTCAAGAATTTCCCGTCTTAAAGTTAAGTACCGCCTCATTATTTGAAGATTTTGATTTTTAGGCGATACTTTTATATTTTTTTTTTAGCAAAACACATGCTAAGTTTAGCTCAAAGACTTTTTGCTTTTCAAATTTCCGTGAAATGCAAATTTGGAAACCTTGCATTTCGGCAATTCAAGTCTGGGTCCATTGAAAGCTCATACACCTCAAAATTATGTATCTTTAAATCGTCATGTCGAGTAAATATGTTGGCATTAATAGTTTCGTTCAGATAGCGATTACAATAACCAATGAAGCGTCGCTTTCACCCTGACTATTAGTCGCCAGGAATTAACGTGTAGCTGTGGAACTTCAGATATCAGATATACAAACTAAGAATCTTGTAAAAGATAAGAATTGCAAACTTACATTTGATTGGCAACTTGATGCAGCTTTTAAAGGCTTAACAGTTCCTAAATGGGTTTTATTCGAAGAGCAGATAATTCTGTGATCCAGATATTAAAATATTCTGAGGATTCTAAATAAATTGGACTGGATTTTGACATTCATTCACCAAAACGTCCCCGTAGTGTGTTTCAAATAAGCAACTGGAATTTCATGAAACCTAGATTTGTAAAAATTGACATTGAAGTAAGTTCATTTCATACAGGTTACATAAGCAAATATGACTGTAACGATAACTGATGCTTTACCTCAAAATCCGGTTTTGGCATCTTAGTCGTATGCGATTTATCTTATACTTTTGATAAGGTAGCGAGTCCCATGGACAGTATCTCCAGATTTGTTGAAAGTCCATGTTTGAGACCGGCAATAAGGACGGATTTACTATGCAATTATATTTTCAAATCCTTGTAATGAAAGTATGCGATCTAGCATACCTATCTACTTGAAATGAAATACACAAACGATTAGAACATAGGGCTGGCTTCTTTTGAGTCTCTGCTGGCAGCTAAATAGGCTCCAATTTAGTGGCAACAAATTGAAGAAAATACTGAAACTATAATATGGGCAATCTGTGTAGTTTCAGTATTGCTTAAAAAACCATGCTCACAAATGGAAGCCTTTCGAGTGTTTAGTAAAGTTTATTTTACAGCACTCACCCGTGTTTATAATAATAAAAAATCCAGTTCACACGTTCTTTCACTTTCTTCCCACACACAGATCCCACGTCTGAGTTAGAAACTGTATCTACTTCCTATTTAGGAATGTCCATGTCCATGGTGCCCTTAGGGATTCAAGCTGGTCGTTCAGTTTTATTTTGCATTCTTGTATTCCAGGAGTCCACGGGCGCAGAACAGTATCAAATGTTTGATATATGTATTTCTTTATAGCGACAGTACAAAATTCCTGCAAAGAAGAATTCTTCGTCAATTGGGAACTGGACACCAGAAAAGGATTGATTAATCAAGAAGTTTATGTAGTTTAGTAATTTAACAGTTATTTGGGTTAAGTAGAACAATTTTAACTTGAAATTAATCGTGAAACGTAGATTATATTTACTTGCTGCTTCCAGCTCCTGCAGCATATACTGTGAAACTCACGAAAAGAGCACACAAAGTAAGTTTTCGGTACCGAAAAAGCATACAAAATATAATTCCTCGTCGGCAAGACTCGCTCTACATGACGCCATTAAATTTTATTTAAAAAGTAATTCCAGTGTTTAATCTACAATGTGTACTTCCCAGCGAGCATTGAATATCCGTATTTCTGTTTAAAATTAGGAACTCCAACGTTATTTCTTTCCAATTCTAGTACCTGATACGTTTTTTAAAAAAAAAATGGATTAAGACACGAGAACTGAGTTTTGGCATTTTCAACAACTTTTATTTTATGTTCGACTTTTACGTTGTGATTTTTTAACTCAAATTAGCAATAATATTAAAAATGTTTGAAAATACCACACAGAGCTAGACGTCGCCGGTTCGGTCTTAATTTTTGGACAGTTTTAGTTTTTCCTCAAATAGTCTTCAATTCTTCAAATCTAAACGCGTTCGGCCAATTGTCGTGATTCGTCTTACGACTTGATTATATAATGATACAATGCATCTGCGCTTCTTCTTACCAGATTCTAGGCTATATGCCCAAGAATCGCCAAAATCGACCAATTCAACCCCCTATGCCCACCACTACCCCGACTCCCCATATGCCTGCAATTGCATGATGCAAGGAAAACGCCCGACGCCCACCATTACAAGTCCGTCTGTTTTGATTTGCAATTTGTGTCACCATTTCAACGCATCAGAGTACTCAGTTCAATTAAATTTGGTAAATTCTATAGAGAGTGAAAGTAAAGGTGAAAGCAAACTCGGGCAGTGATATTTTCAATCAAATCAAAAACTGTGAAGTTGCGGTCCTAATAACTTTGAAAACAGTTCAGAATATTCTTTGAAAAACGCTAAAATGCTATTTTCAGCAGCCCTTTAATTATCTACAATTATACTTAATCAGAGGTTACTGAAACATTATTACCTGCGTCAGTGGCCTGGTGTCACTGTCAAAAGTATTTGAATACTGCATTAACGGGGCTATGAGAGCCGTTCAGGTATGTCAAAGATTTTTAATTTTTCGATTAGTTTCTTCCTTCCCCACAAAATCAGCGTACATTCTAAACTACTTAAGGTTAAATTTAACTGGAATACGCCGAAACATAGTACATACGACAATTTAAAAATAAAGTCTGAGAAAAAATTTCCGAAAATAAAAAATGTGTGTATAAGTTAATATTTTCAAATTTTGCATATTATTAGGGCTTAGAAATTACTCAAGCTAATAATATATCATGAGACGTTATCCTTTATTTCTGTAAAGAGCGATAAGGGATACCAAATGGTAAACATGGAAAACGGCGAAACTCGACAACCTTCAAGCCCTTTGATCGAAGCTGCGAAAGCTTGCGACCTGGAGACGCTCAGAAAAATTCTTGAAAAAGGGGGCAATGTTTTTGAGACTGGGTTTGGTGGAGGTTCGATTATTTACTTCGCTGCAGATAACGGTAATTTACTATGAACAAGCTGAACCAATCCTTTAAAATTGTATCTTTTCACACGTCTTTGACTCTGAGGTCTGATTATTCAGATAACTTCGAGGCTGCAGTGTCATGCGTCGAGGAAATCATTGACCTGGTATCCAAACGAAACCCCAATCAAGTTCTGAAATTAATTAACTTGGAAGACAAGCGGAAGGTAACTGCACTTATGGCCGCTGCGTCAATTGGAAATGCTGACCTAATGCGTGTTCTTCTGAAGAATGGCGCAAAAGTTACGTTAACTGAACGCAATGAATCCGTGTTTTACTATATTGCAAATCTGGGTAAGTATGGGCATTCGTAAATCCGAAATATGATTTATCTGAGTGCTTATGGGGCAAACTTTTCGACCTAAATATATTTCTTAATATTTCAGAGGACCACGAACTTGCAATTAGGTGTACCGAGCAGTTATTTGATCTTGAGTATTTCGATCATGATGTGAACAAGTTCCTGCAGTACTTGAACGTCGAACGGAACAAAACCTGCAGAACTGCGCTGCATAATGCTGCTATTTCTGGAAATGAATCTCTTGTAGAGCTACTGATTAGTAAAGGAGCGGATACCATGAAATCTGACGACGACGGATACACTGTTTTACACCATGCTGTGGACAATGGTATATTTTGCACGGATGTACGTATTCATTATTTAAAATACATTCAGTCGTATTCTTTTATAAAATATATTGCAGCATTTGACGACAAAGCACTTGAATGCACAAAAGCAATAATGCAAGATTTTCTAACCGCAAATTGGGAGGAAACAAAATCTCAGCTACTTAAGACTTTCTCCCTGTGTGGAAAGTGCCCTATTCACATTGCAGCAAGGAGGGGGTTCCACGAAATCATTCAGCTTCTTATTGAGAGCTACGATATTTGTGAGGCTAACACAGGTTGCACTGCGTTGCATTTGGCTGCCAGTCTAGGTAATATATATTTGAAGTTTCTAGAACCATTGTTATATTTAGCTGCAAATATCCTAACCTTATTAGCTTCAAATATTGACGGGGAATCATTTAGTATTGAAAGTTTTAATAATTTTTAGGCGATTCCAGCAAAGCTGAAGCCTGTGTGAAAATGCTATTGCAGTACATTCCAAGTTCCGATTTAGAAAAGAAGAAGGCTTTCTTGAACGCTCAAGATCACGAAGGATGTACTGCGCTTTACCTTTCGGCTCAGCATCGAAACATTGAAGCATGCAAGGCATTGCTGTTGGCTGGATGTGGATTTGATATCAAGTAGGTCGTATTTAGCTTTATTTAAAGAAATTACTCATTATCAGTGCTACGCGTAAAACATTCTTTTTATAAAACCGGGCGTTATGCTTTATTTCAAATACATAGAACAAAACGCGGAAAGACGCCACTGGAGAAAGTCTACGAGAAAATACCCCAAGCGGTTAACATTCTGCTAGACGAAGCAGTGAAAAGTAGTGGCTATGTTGCCTACCAAGGCACCATTCAAACTTATGTTGAGCTGGATTTCGGGTAAATACATTTATTAATGTTTTAACTGGGCCTGTTTTGAGATTTACCTAATTATCAGTAATTAATTACCGAAACTGCCCAAAACCATCTTTGTCAATCGGTTTAAACCATCTGGAATCTTATTTTACTCATTTTTCATCTACAGACCGATTTTGGGGTACAACACAAACCCTGTCAATATTTATAAAGAAACAGATGATTTGGCTAAAGTCTGTTACGCAAAATTTGAGGATCGAAGGGAAATACTTCATCACCCTTTTATTAAAACTTTTATTTTCAAAAAATGGGAAAAAATTAGCCTCTATTTCAAAATATTTCGAATTATTCACGTGAGCTATCAAGTTTTTTTTATTTATTGTATTGCTGTGGAATTGAATTGTATAAATAATTTAATTGTATTCAAATTATTCGTTTGTATTTTCAGATTATCTGGTTCATTCTTAATTTTGTGCTCCTGGTCACAGTCTATCGTGTAATTTGTCCGTATCAAAATGCTAAAAAGTTTTCCTGGACAAGCCTTCGTCCAACCGGAGATGAGGATTCCAATGTTACAAAGAGTAATAAAAATAAGAACAAGTAATCCAAAGCTAAAATAAGAAAAGTCAATTGACTGGATAATTTTAATTTCGAACAGGTCTTAGTGAATGCGAAATGAAACCAGGGACTCAAATCTGCGGAATTCTAAATATTTTTGCCCTCTTGATTTATGGCTTGAGTCAAATTCATCAAACCAAACAGCGCTTTCACTGGTTATTCCGTCCAGTGAAAGCTTCAAGCAGTGAAAGCACTCAATGTCAATGCATTGAAAACTTTTTCCGAGTGAGCTTTCATTATACTGGCCTTATTTTTCGAATTCTGCCATCTTGGGCAGTATTGATTGGAACGGGCGTTTTGATTACAACGTTGCCAATACTGTACATCCGTCCATTCCCTGAAGAAGCTCATTACATGATTGCCGGTGTAAGTGCCAACCGTTGCGTTATGTTTGAATACCACTCAAATACGTTTGTAGAGATATTTTTAGGAGTTCAAATTTCGTTTAGGTTATGGGATTTCTGATCTGGTTATCCATCTACTTTGAATTAGGAAAAATTCCGAAGTTTAGGGTTTATATAAACCTACTGCAACGGGTAATTTACAGTATATTCTGTATTCAAAACTGCGATAAACAGCGTGGTTGATATACCCCGTTACATAATTTAATCATTTTTAGTCGACAGTTACATTACTTTGGGCGATTGCAATTACTGCTCCGATTCTTTTCGGATTTGCCACGGTGTTCGTTGTTCTGATGCCCGGAGTAAGCCACTATTCAATATTCTTGAACAAACTAATGATTATTGTACTTACCATTAGTGTATGATTTTTTCATCTGTTTAGGAAGCATCATTTTCCTCTGCTTCACAATCGTTCGTAAAAGTGATCACCTTCATGATCGGAGAACTTGATTACGATGGCTTATTTTATGGAGAAAAAGACAACGAAGGCGTTTTCGTGGGATTCGTGATGTTGGCTCTAGCCATCTTTGTTGTGTTCATTGTTCTGCTTCTTGTCAATTTTCTTATTGGTTTGGCTGCAGAAGAAATACGGGTAAAATTTGATTGCGTTTCAAATTATCTATTACTTATGTTTAATCTGCTGCTGAATGGTCTCCTGATTTCTCGAATTTCGGTTTTTGTAGGATTTTGGAGAGCGTGCTGAAATTTGGAAACTTTGCACCAAATTAGAGCAACTCGTTATGCTGGAATCCTTCCTTGATGAAACTGTTCCAGGTATCGGGAAGGACCTTTTAAAACACAAGCTGATGCTGATGCCTCCCGTAAAAGATGAGAAGGGTCGAATCAGGCAAAGGTAATGTAAATTAAAAGCGTTTATCATGGAGTACAGCTGTACTGCAGTTACTATGGATTACCATAAACAATCTTTCCCTGGCTTCTTGAATCGTGAATCGTGAATACACAATCCAGCTAAAATTCAATTTGATGATCAATTCTGACGATTACTTTTCCGAATAGGCGCCGTGCCATCGTACACATTCCGGGACTCCCGCAGCCGCTGCAGAAAGAATTGCACGAACTCAAGCTACGAACACTCCGAGCAGTAAAATAATTTATGGTGCCTGACAACGACAGTGTTTATTTAGTTACAATACTGCAAGTAATTCGAAAATTGGCTATTATGCTGCACAGATTATTGGTGAATTATTTATGCGTTTTTTTTTCGGTTAGCTATCTTTGTAATACACTATCAATATTACTTGCTTAGGCATCCGAGTAGAAATAGAAAAAACCTATTTTCTCGAAAGGGTTGTGTTACTATTATTACATACAATAATTGTGTTTTTGAAATATCTTAATCGATTAAAATGGTCCCGTTTAAATTTTCATAGGTACATAAATATTGATTATTCTATTTTGCTATTGTCGTGTCGTCACAGCTGAAGTTGCAACGATTTCTGACTGCTTTACTAATAAGATAAACTAAAGTATAATCGACGTCGTAATCCAGACCTTCCAAAGGTTGTTTTGATAATAATATAATCACATTTTTATTAATATTATATTTCAAAGTTGCTGGTGTTACTTATAAAACCTTGAATTTTTCCGAAATTTTAACTCGGCCGCTCGGAGCCGCCACATAGGCTCCCGGAAAGGCGTCCAGGAGCCGGGCATGCAGGGGTCAAAACTGGAATGCGTTAGCTAGTAATCCCTGAATATATCTATTAATCAAGATTTTAGTTAAATATGCTTCGAAGCAGACAAGCAACTTTGTGGAATGACGGCTAATCTTTCTCCATTTTCTCCATCGTTGAATCGGGTATCGTATTGGATTTTCGATCGAATATGCGCCGTTGTCCATGGCGACTTTTATTTAGTTTAAAGTAATAATGCAGCGTATTAAAAACCATGGTCAAATACCTTATTTAATTTGGTATAAATTTTAATCATTTTTAAATCAATAATTTTAAATAAATATTATCGTTTTAATCAATAATTTTAATCTTCTTCACCAACGATTAAAACTCTTTCCAGCCGTCCGGCGACAATTGAGCGCAGCCAATTGAGCACCGCCGTCAATTGACCACCGTGCTCAATTCGATTTGACAAGCAGTTAGTGATTAATTTAGTCAGGTCAAGGTAGTTTACGTTCTATTATATCATTTTAGGTTAGGTTAGGTTAAATTTCGACAAAACTGAGCGTAGCCCGTAGCGTAGGCACCGGTGCTCAACTGACGGTGCTCAATTGACGCGAAATACCTTTCAGGCTTTGAATATCAATTATCGATGCATTCTGCGCACGATAACAATACTGCATATATCTTTGTCCCGTATTCTTTACCATACATCGAATAAACGTTTAGAAAGTGTGGACAAGTCCATTAAGTCCTTGTCGGAAAAAGTTTTGAAATCAGAATCTTTGAAAAAAAAACCTGCCTGCGGTATTCGGCCTGTGGCCTCATGCCTACGGCAGGTTTCACCTACATTCCGGCAGCTTGGGACCAGAAGGTCAAGCATACATTTCTACACACAACAAAGAACAAAAAGCAATACAAAGCACACACACAAAGCAAGACAATATAAAATGGCAATATATCATTTGCTTGAACATCATTTACAGTACATTTGGCTTCACATGTTCTAGTTTT
>VNWX01002934.1:0-11085 GCA_009869905.1 Ceratophysella communis | reverse complement strand
TCGGGGTCAAAATATGACCCCTCATTTTTATTTGATAATCAGGTACTACTAACTACCCGGGTGAGTTCCAGGTCCGGGTATTTTCCGCCTCCCGAGCGTAGATCGGGTTACACGCTAGTTTAATATACTCACCTTGCAGTCAGTCTGGTGATAACTATATTCCACCGAATTGAAATCCTTGACGGAGCCGAAGTAGAAAGATTCATATCGATATTGTATTGCCCTAAGCTGTATGAAGGCGTGATATTAATGTTTGCACAAAAATACATATACATGCACGTGTATTATTTGGTATTCCGGTACCAGAGCTACTGGCACAATTTTTCATTCAAGAGCTAAGTAGTTTCTATTTTCAATTGCACATTTCCAGTGAATTGAAGATAACAATATTACTAACCATATTTGCATTGAATATTCAGCTTAAACGCCGGAGCTTACTGCCGCCGATATATAATCGGCTTAAAGGCCGTCCACACGTGCGAACGATGCAATACATAACCAACATAGGTACTTATTTAATTCAAAAGAGATTTTCAATGCACCGACGCCTAACAGCAAAATTAATTCAAACCCGTTATAAATAGTTTAAAATCGCCTTGAAGATTCTAGAAAAACGATGTAGTTTTTATCAGACTTAAATATTATAGGATGCATGTAAGGCTTATTGAATTAGAACGAAAGGCTTCAAGTATTATTCCAGACTTTGCAATAAAAGTTTTGATCACGAAGATCTTAAACGAGAAAATAGAGCGTATTCCTGAATGTAGGATTTATGTGTCGCTGGTATTTTTTCGTAAACATTTCGGTAAATTCTGTAAAATGAATGCGAACAATAACATTTATCTTCTGCATAGAAATCCAACGGTTTACATCACACTCGCTTAAATTAGGGATTCGGAAGTCACAAGGAAGATCTGACCTCACATTAGTGTCATTCGAATAGGAAGTATAAAATAAATTCCGTTCTTATTCAAATAGCCGAGGACGATTGCACACATGACGCCCTTGTTTGCAGCTTTGCATATCAAATAAGTGCTTCTCTGATTAACCCACTTTTACTATTATTTGAGAAATGGCGAAGGACGGACGACGGGGTTTCCAAGATGAACTCCTACCTAGCCTAGATTCATTTTATATATACCACGTTCAGTAGAGTCACATGATATTACTTTAAATTCCAGTTCCGTTCCAGTCCATTGGAGACTGGAATATTTAGCACGTAAAGAGTTCAAGGAGCCTCAGTCAGGATCAGCAGCGGTGCAACGGTGAATAAAAAGCTTTTTACTTCTAGGTCATCTACGCCTCCTCACTTTTTGTGCTTAGAGGCCTGAGCCTGAGCCTATAATTTAAGACTTTTTATGTGTATTAATTTTCTGGACACACTTTGCAAATGAGCATGAACAAAAAAAGAATACGAATAGTTGATGTATGGCCGAAAAAATTATTTTAGGAATTATAATTTCGCTAAAAACCTGTTTCAAATTACTTTCATTATAAATAGATTTCACAAGGATTTTACATTTTAAATAGCCGTTTATCGAACTTTTTAAAGAATTATTTTACCATTTCATATGCTAAATCGATACGAACACATTACAGAGCCAGCTAGCTGTCGATCAGGTAGTATGGCAACAGTACGCATTAGCCTTCTAATGATGAATGATTGAACCAAAAAAGGATCCAGTCCGTGCTGACCACGAGCAATTTCGTACGAACTATATTTCCACCATTTCATTCAGGCTTTTACGCAACGGGTTACTTGGAAGCGGAAACGAATTATAGCCTAAAACACATGTAGATTGCTCGATTCGGATAAAAGGGAAAGGTTGAAGCAGGTTTTTTGTGTGCAACTCGGAGTGCTTCCATGTAATGTATGGAGGTGACTATAATCAATCACGTCTGGAAGGCGGCGCGGCGGGTTGGGAGGGCTTATAATCCCCACCATCTTCTAATTACCATTTGCCTAGGTTTCATTAATCATAACCTGACTTTCAATGTTCCTTGGAAATTCGCTACTTCTGCCGGTTATTTGTTTATGTAACATATAAGCACCGCAAGAGAAAAACTAGGAAGTTGAGCATTGAGCAAAGTGCTTCTAATGAAATGACTAAGGTCGGATCTAATCTCGCAATATTTCTTGATAAACTCCTTATAGTATTTCATTGAAAGAAAGTTTAGAAGTGCGAAGTGGTTTTGCATATGAAGACGACAACGCCTTCAATAAACCCTACTTTAGCCACAGGAACGGCTTTTCAGCAGAAATGATCAATGGTCTTATGTATTGGCATTTTAGCAAGTGATTCGACGACAGTCTGGTAACCGTGATTCTGAAGCTAGGCCCAGGGCCGTGCGACACGGTGCGTATCGTATAACATGGTGCTGCTATAAAATCAATTAATTCCTAATAGAATTTTAATCATTTAATAAGCCGAATTTTATTTACCCGTGTACTGAGACCGGCTACTTTGGTACACTGACGGAACTGTCGTGTCACCAAGATAGCCCAAGGTTAAGAAATACTTCGCCCTTGTCCATTCAAACTTCACGGAAGTTGACATCAAAACTTTCTCCAAAGCCCAGCAGTTCCTGCCAAGGCTCTGCATTGTCCGAATGAGTGAAAGCCTAGTTCTCATACTGTGCCGAGTTAGGCTTTACGCTCGAGTGGACAGAAACGCGGTTGGAGCTGAGTTTCATAGATTCTTACTAGTCCTATAATGCTTAATACCTTGATCCGAACATTACTCTAAAAATGCGTCCATTTGTGAAGCGAGAGAAAGTGAGGAGAAACGAAGAGAAAGACGACCCAGATGGTTCAATTCTCATGCGTTTCCTCCTGACTAGCACAACATAGCACATCAGTTGTATTTATTACTCATGCTGGAAATATTGTCATGAAATGTCTCATCTCATGAGGCAAGGCCACGCAGCAGGCGAGCGAGCACATTCCCACGCTCATTGCTCAAATCCCGAGCTAAAACAACACTACCACTATTAGTGGCCTAATGTTCAAGGCGTTATGTCTAAGGAAAAGATCAAGTCCTTACACATGCGGCATTTCTGGTAGTACAGTTAACTAGAATTTAACAGGGACGCGATCCAAAACCTAAGCAATTGTTTCTATTTTCGGCGTTCGCGTTCCAGGCCTGTTTTTTTCTGTGACTTATTCTTGCACCAGTCAAGCTTGAGTCCCTGAAGCTGTTTTCACTCAAATGAAAACGCCTTCATTCAGATCTCACTGACTGCTAATTGCGGCTACTATTCCGTGTTAATTATGCGTCGTTAACAGAAATTCAAAACACGATAAAAGAATTCTCTTAATGTCTATGATCATATTCGAACTGGCAATCTAGAGTGAACTTCAGAAAATTTTATAAACTCAACAATAATAGTAAACAAAATTTACTCTGAATCCTAGATGAAGCGTCATTTCGATTTAAAGCGGTGCTTGTCTTTGATGAATTAGGGAGATGATTATAAATACAAAATCACCTAGTTTCAATTATAAGCTTGACCAAGATGCAGATATTTGCCGCAGTATTATTTTGTTTTTGTTTACCAGAACAAAATTTAATTTGGTATCGAGTGTTTCATTACTTCAATAAGCCAGGTTTCATGCTAGCGAAACAACTTCACAAGAGAACGCAATTTATATTATACGGAAATTGAGCTCGACACCAAAGAATACTCGGATACGACTGGGATAATTTATACCTACATTTACAACAGTGCTCAGAAATTAATTAATACTAGGGTTGAGTGGTGTTACGGAATACATCCAGCTATATTCTTCGTCTGGCTGAAAAATACTTTATTAAAGGGTAATGGCTAGTGTATTGAAAGCAGCTAAATTTACAGGTGCTTCCAGTGGTACCTGGGCTTCATATGCCGCTATTCGCAGGTTTTTCATCTTTAGCGTAGTAGTAGATCCAGGAATCTGAAGTTAATGAAATTCAGATTTTGTCAGCTTACTATGACCTTATTGGATGGACGGGCCACGTCACGTGTGACAAAATCCGAGGATGTGACCACAATACACCCTGCCCTGGTGACCAGATAAGCCTCTCTGCAAAGGAAACATTCCAAGTAATCTTCCAGCCTTTACGAGAATATACTTGGAGTGTGTCGAATAGATGCAATTCCATTCCCAGCCAACACCCAAGGCTTTGGAGAGCTCACAAGTCAAGTGGCTTAGGCTCGGATTTGATCTGGACCGGCTGCAAAGGGAAACTTGAATTTAATCAAGATAACATCCATGCTGTGGTTTACATTCCCGAAATTCTCAGTAAGCATACGAGCTTGGACTACAAAGGGTTATTTAACTGTAAATTAGAGTAGAGCACAGCACTGAACAGGACGTGCTGGGGACTACTACCAGTCCAATCCTCAAACTAAAATTATCCTTTTTCCATATGTGAATTCTAAATTCTGATTCCAACTTCGAATTTCAACACATACGAATGCTTGAATATTGACCGTTGCACACAGGCATTTACTTCGAGAGAGGAAGGGCATGTAAATGGCGTTCTGTCGAACAGTTTTCTACAAAATAGACACCTTAATTTTATTTCTGATTTGCTTTTATATTAGTTGGAATGTTCAAGGTTAAGATTTTATATTAAACTAAAATAATTGAAGTTTAAGAAAGAGTGAAAATAGTCTGCCAGGCCGACCTCGGCCTTCAAAAATGGTAGTGTTTAGTTTTGACATGTTTTAATGCGTGGGTATAATAACTCCGTCTATATCCTAGTTTCAATGTTCGGTCTGAAATCTTGTGGTCTTGGTACGTTTCCTTCCGAGAGATCAAAAGACTGTAGAAGACAATCATAATACGTTTTCGGAATGCGTGGGTGAGTTTCTTAGTAAGAAGGGACTTGAGATTACGGAGCCAGCACTTGAACTTATTATAAATAGGCCATGTACTCATAAGCGGGGAGGAAGCTTCTGTAAGATGAGCTTGAGAAGCTGTTTGAAGTTCTACTTTCTATTGTTCCTTCTTCAGTGCCACAACCAAGCGTAAGAAATACTACTGCTTTCTCTTCTCCGTATAGCTGCCTACTACGCTCACCAACACAAAGCATTGGATTCAAGCATTTTCCTTACCACAATCCTTATTATGTCGGGAATTATTACGCGTTTCGTACAACCGTCGACAAACCCGGAAAAGCTTTGCTAAACAATAACATCGATAATACACATACCACGCGTAAAATCTTCGCTTAATCCACGAGTGGCTTTAATGGCCAATAGCAACGTTCAGTCACATCACAATTATAGTCCTTAGGTTATGCTATGTCTATACTATAGGGATGAAGATTTGGAAGCAAAAATCACTCTTGAAACACGTAAACGTGTGAGGTTATTTTTCATACGCTATATCCGACTATTCGTTGACAGGCTTCAGTTAATGAAATAAATATTGAACTTATATCTTTTTGAAGCTGTTTGAAGTTCCACTTTCTATTGTTCCTTCTTCAGTGCCATAACCAAGCGTAAGAAATACTACGCTTTCTCTTCTCCGTATAGCTGCCTACTACGCTCACCAACACAAAGCATTGGATTCAAGCATTTTCCTTACCACAATCCTTATTATGTCGGGAATTATAAAATCACTCTTGAAACACGTAAACGTGTGAGGTTATTTTTCATACGCTATATCCGACTATTCGTTGACAGGCTTCAGTTAATGAAATAAATATTGAACTTAAATCTTTTTGAGACCCAAGCCAGTACAGCTTACTACAGTATAGTTCTACGTGACATCTTTCCTTTTAAAGTACTAGGTGATGCAGACATTATAATTTTTTGAAACAAATTCGTTGCAATTTGGAGGCACATTGCTTTGATTTCCTAAATAATGCAATATGCAATGTGAGCTTGAGGATGCTTAGAATCACTTACATAGATTCAGTTCTCAAAAGCATTGATCTGCGGGTCAGGTTTTTAATAATAGCACTATGAGAGGCATTAGCGTCGGATTGTGTGAAATGCTGCTCTAGCTGTGAAATGTCTTTTGGTGAAAGCCCTAAACATGGTAAAAGGTTAGATACGCGATCAAATGTGGAGCGAATGCTCTTCTTTAACTTATACATATTTTGAACAGGAGAACTTCGTGGAGGGAACGGTTTCGGTGAAAGTGAGCCAGCCAGTTTCTGAGAAATATGTATAACTCGTCTGGAAACCTTTGCACACTTCAAGAATCCATCTCCCAAGAATAATGAGGCATATAATTCCTGGAGCTCTGGATTTGCATTGCACTGTTGCACAAGCAGGTAGGTACAAGCCTGAAAATTTAGTTTACGGAATATTTGCATATGAACCATGATACTGAAGAACATACGTTTTATTTACATTGTATTATTTTACGAATTGAATTACATAGCGCCAAATAAACTTATGCCATTCCTCTTTCCATGAACTATGCAGATATGTAACCCGTAGCGAATCCGTTGAGCAAACGTCCATGCCTGAATGATCCCGTGGAGTAGATGACTCCTGCATTTTGTCTAGGGATGGATTGAGGTAATATGTGACAGACAGAATATTATTAAATTGCCATTGCCATGCGAAGACCAAGGACATTTCCAGAGATCAAACCCAAAAATCCATAAACGTCTGAAGTCCTACAAGAATAGAGGTGACGGACAATGAAACACGTCGGTCCCGATTCCAGTGAGCTGAGCTTGAGAATGAGAAACTTAATCAACCGCAAAATGCGTAGGCATTTATTTCTCTGTAATAATAAATTTGTGTGCCTACAGGCGCGTAGAACGTGAAGCAATGCTTTCTAGCGTATGATCAAAATAAACACTCATTCAGGCCCACTAGCGCCTGACAAATCCAATTCCAATAATTTATTTTCCTCACTCAGAGAAACAAGTATTGCGTGTGTAATTATTTTGTTTGAATCTCAATTATTTTTAAACAATATGCTAGACGGACTGTAGCAAACGCACAGCGAAGCAAGAGCTCAAAATTCCGTCGTGAGAGAACGCAGAAATAGGACTAGACAGACGAAAGAAACAAAGGAAGTAGCAGTGGCATAAGTTACCCGATTACGAGATATGTCATTCAGATTATACAGTATAGACTGCATAGGTACTTGTTTATAAATTGAAGGCGTAAAGCGTAATACAATGACACACGTGCGGAGAGTAATTAGATATTCAGATCAAAGATTTCCAATAGAAAAATGTTAATAATTCAAGAATTCAAACTGTTCCTAGTATTTGCTTTACACAACTTAAAGGTTTTCAAAACCAAACATGAAAGGGTAAACGGTTTTATCTTTACATTATTGTTACTGGAACATGAAACATCCAAACTTCTCCCTAAAAAGACTTATGTTTTCAAATCTGAGAACTCAGCTTCCATCACATCGTCATCTGCTTCGGGTTCTGAAATGGTTTCTTCAAAAGTTATTGCTCGAACACAAGTCACCCCATGTCTCAGTGTAGGTTTTCCCATGCCGTAACCTTTAACAAAAATCCAAGAAATATATTAGACGCCTTCTGTTTGCTAAGAAACAAACTCGAACGAAAATTCAATGGCATGGCCACAGTTCCGAAAGTGAAATAACGGAAACAGCATGTACCAATCTGTAAGTTCAGAAAGTACTTCGTTTCCGTATTATAGTGTTTCACTAGATCAATTTACTGAGAAAGTGCTACAACTGACGACGTTGTGATCGCATATGTTTTAATCCAACTTTATTTATTGTAAATACTGACGACGTGAAGTTTCCTTTAAAAAATATGCGCTCTAACAAAATGTATTTCCGCTACAACATGTCACGCTTATCAGCCACACGAGTAACTACATTTTCATGGGCATTGAGCGAGTTACAGACAGACTGAACATCATCATATTTTTCAAATATTTTTGACGTGAAGAGTAGTCTGTGGATTTGAAATGCTAGGAACTACAATTATGCTCAAAACGTAAGTGAACTAGACAAGCCGACTAGGACAATGAATAACACAATTAGAATTCATTTTAATTTCTGTCACGCTGCCTCTAGCCAACAGCCAACAGCTTTCAACACGGGCGCCTAATATTTCAAAAAGCATTGTATAAAAAACCCGATTTTGTCGACTTTTAGTGTCTGGCGGATAAAAAAAAACTCTGATTCAAAGGCGACACGTGTGATCCGAGTCTGGGTATTTGATGGGCATGTCTAGTCTCCGTTTTCTACGACCCTTGAAAAAAAACAAGTTTCACGGAAGTTTCAAGGGCCTCAAATTATCTGTTCTTACAAAGATTTCTTAAGGAAAGACAATAGTTCTATTTTATGACAATGTCGAGACAGGTGAGGCATAGCGACGTGAGGCACACGGGGTGTATTTTTACGTTCTATTGTCTTTCCGCCTACAAGCAAGACTATTTCGGAATTTCTACGTAGATGTGCAGCTCGTGAAGAATAGTTGCAGTACACAGAAGTTGAGTGACTTTCTTTCCGTGAAAAGAAATCACTTTCTTCGCTTTGCAGACGCTTGACTTCGTCACCTCCCGTATGAATTGACTCACATCAGACGGCAGTAACTGATTGACTATAGCTACTCTTTTTTATATGCGGGTTTCTGCTTCCACTGGCAACCGGGTCGGATATCTATATCTAGTAGGGTTGAAAAATGCTCAGTAGTTCAATTTTTACGGAAGATGAAAATCGGTTAATAACGGTAAAATTGAGCGTAAGTAAACACGGCTTTGTATGTGCAAAAAAAACTTAATTGTTGGCAATTGTAAATTAGCTGAATTTATGTAGAATATAGAAAAAACAGGAATAAAAGCATGTTGGCTGATTACAGCAGCAGGCAATTCACGAAAGTCTAAGTTGACTAGATTTAGCGCAAAAATGATACATATGCGCTTTTGAGCCGCCGAAGAATAATGCTACACATTAAGCCCACACAACTTTGGCGTTGTCACACTAGTTTTCCCAATGCCCAAATATTCAGATTTCCTAGCACATTCTAAATTATGGCTGAATTTCTGTACAACCTTGGACGTTCCGAAAATCCGGATATAACCATTCTTTATGTTATACAAATTGTTCTCATTCGTCAAAATCCGTAAATCGATTTCCACACACATGCGAGGGAATTGAGAGGGAGAGAGAGGAGAAAGGAATATTAGATCTCGTGGCAAAGCCGACACCTTCAGCAACCAACCCAGTTTTCCCATTTACCTGACATCAATCAAGTGAAAGAGTCGATGGGCTCTCGCCGGAAGAGAAAGCACCTTTCACTCCTCGAACAAGGAAAGAGCAAGGAGCTCCGAGCTCCCGCCCGATTTACATATCTCTCATCTTACGCAACCTGGCGCTACTCTATTATGCAGTCAATCATCCAACCTATAAAAAAAAATAACCGCAAGCTCTACCTTCACATTTCCCATCACATTATCGAGCTCAACTTTCACCACCTCAACCATCAAAAACCCTCTAGCTACAGATAACCTTTACCCTTGACTCAATAATTGTCAATTATGTTTTAACCGCACAATTTATGACCCAGTAGGTCACCATGTTAAGCATATACCAAATTTTTCAAATCACTTTAGAAAATAGTATTAAAGAATTTTTTTAAGGGAAAATTTCTAATAATTTATTCAGCCAATCGGTTGGCCGCGGGTTCAATAATTCAATAAACTCTTGACTGAAATAATGATTGTATAATTTTTTGGTTGCCTAGTGTCTTAGGCTGGATCCTTTTGAAGTAATAAAAAAGTGCAATGACTGCCACCGCATTGAAAATCATGTACCCGTTGAATGCAATACGACAAAAAACTAATTTTGACAGCTGAGGCAGTTTAAAATGCCAATTTCCGGGAAGAACAAATCGGATTTTCTCGACACGAAGAAAACCAGGCGGAGACTGCATGTTAGACGTGACCTTGTTAAAGTTCAGGGAAACAAAGCCCTTGGTGATAGTGGGGTTGGACTACCCCACTACAGAGAACATAGTTAATTTCATGCTAAACTAAGCAATTACAATTAATTCCTGTGCAAAGTTTTGAGTGATCAAACAATTGGGCAACTCAAGTTGTTTAACCAGTTTAAGTCGGAAACCTTTCTGTGGTAAGAGACACAGGCTAGGCAGCAAACAGTTCTCCTCGAATTTCAATTTAAAGTTGGAGAAAGTGTGAAGATTGAAATGGAGAAAACCTTCTCGACCTTCAATCTTTCCAGAAAGTTTGTCTAATAAAAATACTCGAATCTTCAACACTTTTTCATGTTGTGCCCAATGCCGACCAGTTTATCAATGCTTTATGCTCATTCTATTGAAAACGGGATCGAATTGTAACGTACCTATACTATAAAGGCTGCTATCAAATGTTATGTAGGTACCTACTTCAGAGTTCAGAGTGTACGGATGTATTTAGCATGCTTTTAGTTCTCCTTTCTTTTAATTTGTATGTGTAACTTTTACTGAATTAGCACTTAAATAAACTGTGGATTCAAGCACTATTCCACTAAAGTAAAGAATTAGAAGTCATTTATGTTCCTCTTAGTTTTACCATTTGATCTGAATTCCAAAAATACCCTCCTACTCACCAGGACTTCGCACAGGCTCTATGTACAAGTGCCATTCTTGTGTCTGTGTTACCAACTGTGAGTTCCATTTTTAGAGGAAATTAAGAATTTCTAGGAATTACGATTTGTTTCCTACTTACAGTTTCGCTTTAATATGGTGATAAATCAGATTTACGAATAGAAAGCCAAATTTAATCATTACTTCTATTAGAGTCCCGGTTCGTGGGGGCGCGTTCGAGCCCCGAACTGGGACTCTAATAGAAATATGATTAAATTTAGCTTTCTATTGGTAAATCTGCTTTATCACCATATTTAAATAAGTGAAACTGTAAGTAGGAAACTAAAAAGTACTAGACGTTCCAGAAGGTAAAATTATATATAAAATAAATTGACTTTATTTTTAGAGTTGAGCTTTAAGGTTTCTCTGACGAAGAAATTGACAAGGTCACACGACTTTAGAATCATATACAAAAAGCTCCTTTTTTAACTTACGATTTACGCAATCAAGAATACCGGGAATCATACTGTACGTTGACATATAAACAGTAGGTACA
>VNWX01002933.1:0-11087 GCA_009869905.1 Ceratophysella communis | reverse complement strand
GAAGCGCACAATGAGGTTATTAGTGTCAAGTCGGTGTGTATAATTTAATTGCAGCACTACATGTAATCAGAAGTAGTGGTCGGAACACTTAGGCAGATGAGCATCTTTCTACACGTTTTCTTGGAAATACTTACGCGTTACATGCAAACACGACGTTGTCGTATGTAACATCTCTTTCGTAATTGCTTTCTAAATAGCTGCCGTAATTAAAAGCGTAGTTGTAGCATTTTTCGTTGTAGAAAAAAAGGTAACGTCTGAATATCAACATCACAAGTATCATTTTGCCAGGTTTTATCAAATGCATGTCATTAAATGCCTATGCTCAATGTAAAATTAGCAAAAATACCTGTGCATAATTTAACATAATTGGCATTAGTATGCTGGTTTAAGCTAGAAGATCCCAACCCTGTCGTATCCTTAAAATCGTCAATTCGAAACGATAATTTTAATATTTGATAAGTAAATTTTCGACTGTTTTAATATGAGGGGAGGTATTTGACAGAGATGAAGCATGTAGATTATGATTGGGAGCCTAGTTCATGACCCGCCGGGGAAATCCTAATCCTAGCTTGGGTTATGAATTGAAACGCTTCTGACTTAATTGAAAGTGGGGTCGAGTGTATTTCTGTAGTCGAGATGTCAGCCAGCTTTAGTAACCCATCATCCTCCATGTCAATTAGAATGAGTGCAGGGGCGGGAATCATGTTTTCCTGGGGTGGTTCCGCCTCACTTCCCCCAACATCTCATTTCTCGTCATAAATGAAAAGAACGCTCTTTTTGGTGCCTAGCCTATGTGTGTCTGTATGTTACAGTTTGATCTTTGAGAGCCTTTTTTCATGATACGTCGATTACCGACTTTCACGTTAAATTTAATCTCGAAGTCGCCACATTTGTCCGATTTGACACTTGTATATTTATGATTCTGATTGCCGTCCTACACAGCGATATTGGAAATCCTTTGTAAAAAAGCACGTCAAAATCCATGTACCGCCTAGCATTGCCCTCGGATGATGTCTTCGCTTCCAGCTGGCTCCATAAAACAACATAGTTCTAATAGAGTTAGAAAGTTAGTCGAGCTATAGAGAGCTTCATATACAGAGGAACTTCTAAGCTCTGGCTTGATAGTTCTAATAGAGTTAGAAAGTTAGTCGAGCTATAGAGAGCTTCATATACAGAGGAACTTCTAAGTTCTGGCTCGAGAGTCGAGAATTTCGGTGTTGATTCTTGGTGAAGAAATCAATAGTGAGACACGCTGTCACACGACTTGGTACTAAAGACGGGTCTAATAATAATACTGCTACGGACGACGGGTGCATGTGTGGTACGGGCTATATTTCCTAATGCAGACATGAGCTGAGGCTGAGCTGAGACAGAAGAGACCAAGGCACTTCCATTGTATGTATTTGCATACAATTAACTCAATGTTGATAACGAGCATGGACGACGGGTGCATGTGTGGTACGGGCTATATTTACTAATGCAGACATGAGCTGAGGCTGAGCTGAGACAGAAGAGACCAAGGCACTTCCATTGTATGTATTTGCATACAATTAACTCATGTTGATAACGAGCAGAACTTGGATTTTCTTCTTCTCCACGGCGCATCCTACACAACTTTCCCCAGTGCTTTCTCTTTTCATTGTAGGCTCAACAATTCAGCTTCTGGCGGTTGGGCGTTTATTTAAGTTTTGGGTTTAAATATTAGTATAATACAGGCTTCAACTATTTTACCTAATTCATGAATTTAATGACACATTTTAGAGCAAATTTTAAAACAACAGGCACCTCGGTAACGATAGTTTTACAATGCGAATCAAATTTCCAGCTTCGAAATGACCTAAAGCCGCTTTTCCATTGTGAGAACTGGGAAGCCTGGTTCCCAAGTTTTAGAAAAATCGATTAATGTGCTATGTGCATGATGATGATGATGAGAAGAGTGGAGTTCTTGGCGAGGCTACTAAGCGGCTCGGTTCTACAGGCAAAAAAACTCATTCAGAATCAAAATAATGAGACAAAATTAAACTGATGAGCCGTGAACCGATTAACCAACATTAGAGTATTTTGAATATTCATGACCCCTGGCTTAGTACTCAACCTCTCGGTCACATTCCGGATTCTAGGGCAATGGAACCCTATTTTACCACTGTATTTCATTTCATGGCAATGCTTTTACATAGCAACAATGCGTTGGCCGTACATGTGGCGTCCCACGTTAACTTTTGCAAATGTTACGCGTAGAGCCCGCGTACGCATTGCCGAGGAACCAACTTAAATCAAGAGTTGATTTAGTTTCAGTACGAGTGTCTCTTGGGCGATTGTGCCGTATATTTTTCTTAAATTGCCGAACAGCCCAATTTACAATTGAGGTTGTTTCCAAGTCCCATTGCATCCGAAGGAGAGACAATCTGAAAAACTTTTGGCGAGCTCTGCTCTGTACTAGCAACACAACACAAAAAAAAGTTGGAACTGAGACTAATGTTATTTTTCTGTGTGTCTTTGAATTCGTCTCCAGGGCTCGAGTGAAAAGCGGCCTCCGTATAATTGGAATTGAGCCGAATGCAGACAAAATGTGGAACATTACCACGGACTTTAATCCGAGACGAACTCATGCTACCATCACAGCAGTACGCAAGTTTGATCCTAGATTCCAAGACACCAAAGGGTAAGCTGAAAATATACGACTATTCTATAAATTAGTTTATCTTGCTGTCTGGAAAGTTTGGAGCAATGCGGAAAAGCGTCATTTGCAATTTGTACTTACAAAATAGTCTGGAAGGCTTGCGTCATATTAGATTTTCACTCGAGTAAGTGAAGATCATTTGCGAGTCTATAGAAGACGCTCCGGATTTGGCATGATTCAAAATCAAAACTGACATGTTATCGTACTCGTGATTAATAGTAAGGAATATCAGGGTGGATGTGGATGGCGAGAGAACTGCGTGCACATATTTATATGGTTTGCTATGTGTGTAATTTACACAGTTGCATATTTGAACCCTGGCATTTGAGAAGCAGGAGCAGGTGATGGTGAAAAAAGATATCCCGCATCCATCCAGGGCTCAAGGTATTCAATTTATCTTGTAGCTCAAACTCGCATCTTCTTCGAAGGAACTCCCCTTACGTCTTCACAAGGTAAAATGTTCTTCCTAATTGCATAAACATTATTTTTAAAGTGAAGAGAAGAGCATTAGCGGATCACTTACGCAGCCCACCACGCATTTATGGCTTTCGTCGAGGGAGATGGGTTCAAAGCCGCAGTTTGACCTTAAATATCGTCTGGTATTACGAACAACCGAAAGGCTGTAATTTTGAATACGACGTGTACGCTGTCGCACTACTATTAAATTGTGTTTCAGGGAATGCATCAGCTTAGGGTTTCACCATGCCACATCCACTATTTTTAATTTTGGAAATAAAGAGCATACTTAAATTTAAGTAATTGATGCTAATAATAATTAAAAAATTGTATTAAAAAATTTCAATAACGCATATTCATCTCAAATGTGTCGTAAATCAAAGTCGTAGCATTTTTGCATGACTTCTGTTAAGGTCTACGANTACGATCTACCTGGAAGGCTCTGCCGATCTCTACCGATGATAAGCCTGAATAAAGAATCGCATATGGCTATATATATATACCGCCCTTATACCTATACACAGCTTGCATGACAATAGAACTTATGTTCGAATACATCTTTGCAATTACATTAAATCTCTTCTAGGAACAACCCGCTGAGCTGCTGGAAGCTCTGCGTCTGCTGTCTATAGAAATATGAATAGTGTTGGTTTTTGACTTTTGAAATTATTTCAATCCTTTGATTGAAATGGACGAGGACGAGACGCCGGGTTGTTTTGCATATATTCAAGTTCTGTGTGGCAAATAGACAGATACACATCATAAAGCTTCCTCATCGTAGCACCTTCAGGACATGAATGTGAAGGAGATGAGCCATTCTTGTCTGTCAGCCTAGGCTTTGTTTGGCTGGAACTGCGTTCTCAGACGTATTTCGTAACCCGAAAATTTCGTCTAGTCAAATTGAGAAATAGACTTAAGATTGAAGTTTTCATATTTAAAAATCATTAAAAAATATGCCGTTTACGAAGTTTTTCAGATGTTTTAAGCACAATGTACCCCAATTTAAGGGTGTAACCGATTTTGCGGCACCAAAAATTCCGATTTGGACGAGTCTCTGCTAAGGACTGTATCAAAATTTTACATGATCTCAAATATTTAAATTAAGAATCCACTGACGTATATAATTTTGCCAACTAAATTGTCGTCGAAATAAACAAACAGTCCAATCTGAAAGCCTCTTACTCGACAGGGCTTTGTGAAGACATAACACTGATGCTCTGAATAGGACTGAAGTGTAAAGTTTATTATTACCTATAAGTTTTCTGCATAAGCTCTTATGGCTCAAGAGTTACCTGGATACAAGAAGTGTCCAAGGGGTTGAGATCATTACGTGGCAGTGAGAAGAAGACGGTAATAAAAGTGGTGACGGATGATTAGGAAGATACTCTGTCTACCTCGTGTCGTTACACCCACTTTTTTTTGCCAAGACGAGAAAGATGTCTCATTAGAGCTTCGTGTTACGGATTATTACGACCTGGGCGCACACCTAAACTCTGGGTAGGCGTGACATGACTCTGCACACGGGGACACTGGCCATTGCACTTATTAAGCTCGTTATGCGTTACATTTTACTTTGGTCTTGGTACAGCGTAGAGCCAGCAACTACCTTGTAGTTACACCTTATATTTGAAATTGTAACAGGAAACGTGTGCTTTGCTACATCGGTCGTGCTTGCGCTTCGCTTGAACCTACGCACGCAGCTACGAACCCCGCTTTAATTCAATTATTCAATATCAGCTGTATTGTAGTAATCCTCGTGACAAAATCGCCTAAATGCAAGCAGAATTCAACCCGGATATTCCGATAACTTAAATATATATGAATGCAAGCTTACAGCGCATTATGAATACCCCTTTCTCCTGTCTCGGACTTTAAATCTGTGGCAGAGATTGAAGAACTTTCCCTAAGCTGCTCAAACTGGGGACAATACTTTTCTCGGTTCAAATCCATTATTTTCTGCAAGGGATAAATATAAATGTTAAGCAACGTGGGAGGCAGTACCTGCTGTTGGGGAGGATCAAGCTACCTGCGTCATGAAATGCTCTGGTTCGTTTCAGAGTATACGTTGCATGTTTTCTGTCAGGTCCCGGATTTTTGCTTATGTCGAAAATAGCATTGACATACTTTTTCTTCTTGAAGCGCTGGTAGCTGGTACTGGAGATCAAAGGTTATACTGAAAAGGATACTGTTGTAGAATAAAGTAATGCGTAAAATTCTATTGTGGCCGGAGTAGTGGTAAGCCGGCGAAATAAACAAAATTATCTATTTTTGCTTACTGTTTGGCTCACGGCGAGAGGTGCAATAGAATTATGCAATAAGATCAATATCGTCGCCCCCCATCGTTTTAGCAGATTTGTTTAATAAGTAGCCGCTTATTACTGTAATTTTCCCTTAATTTTCTTGGTACCAGTGACTTAAACACTGCTATGTCAAAAATGATTTTTAATGGATTTTTTATCCCGTATTTCCTAAACATGAAAATTTACATTTGGCTTTGATTTTATTGTAGCGAGTATGAAACAATATTTATATATCATTTGAGCAGCAGCTGACACAGAGACTTGACCAAGAATTGAGAATCTCCTGCAGGCTGAGTACAGCGAGACACGCTCCAAAATCCCGAAGCATCAATTGTAGCACAATTTTCTTTCTTTGTCAATGCGCGGCTCATTTTGGGCCCAATTGGTGTAGCCGTCCAGTGGCTGTCCAGAGCTCGCCCAGACCCACTCACCTTCATGACCATAGTCTGACAAGTCAAGCCAGAAGTAGCCGACTAGAAATACAATTAAATATAACGAATTTAAAATTATTTGAAAGCTCTGTTTTGAAGTCTTATGCATTATCATATTTTTCTTACTCCCGTTATCGCCCATGTAGTCCATAATTAGCTGATTTTCTTCTACGAGCTCTATGACCGCTACCGTTCCATTTATTTGTTGGCAGTAAGTTTGGGCTGAGCCCTGTTGAACCTGCAAATATATTTTAAACCAATGAAGATCAAGATAAACGGTAAACCTAAAACATTAACATGCGATCTAAGTTGACCGTACAATCAAGGACTCAATTTCTGATTTTCTTTGCAACTATTTAATTGGAAACTCGTCACATCGAAAAATAGGTGTTTCGTAAAAGCACGACACGTACAATAACCGACAAAATTGCTTGAGAGGCATAACTTCAATCCGATTTAGTCAATTGGCAGCAATTTTAGGTTTAACTGATTAAGCTTGCATTGGCGGTCGGATTAAGCGGCAAGTATTTTAAAAGTGTATCTAAAAATCCGAACGTTCAAGCACACAATGCAAAACTTACATCGATCGCAGTATCTCCAGCAAAAACTTTTTTATTAACAATTCCAATGATGTCCATCCTGGCTTCAATTTCTTTGCGTTGAACCTCGGAAAGAAGGCTTGCTCCCATTCCCAAGCCAAGTGCCAAATTCAGCACGAAGATAATTACGAACTTTGTGAACCCCTTCATTTCGTCAGAAGTTTTTGATTAGAATAAATAACTTGCGTGTCGTTCTAAAACACTGTGTTTTGAATTCAATACTTGAATAGGAAGTATTCCGGGGCAAACCTTAGCTACTGAACAGTATCGGATAGAATGCTAACCTGAATTTAAGGCGATGGCCTATTGACATAAAAATGAAAAATTGATAGCGGATAAGCTTGGTTGGCTAAGGCTTCAGAAGAAAGGTGGAATTTTAAGCTTCTTAATCGTGCTTGCAAACATTGATGACAGTTAATCGGGCTTGAGCCGATAGAAGGATTTATGTTTCGTCACAACATACGCACCTTTTTATGCAATTAAATCAGAAAAATTGAAAAAAGTTTTCAAGCCTTTAATTTTTTGGATTAGCAGATTTAGATAAACTGCCAATCTTGGAATTCTTTAGCCGCTGAATCATTCAGGAATTCCGGTTCGACGTAACAGAATCAGTTAATTTTAACGTGCTATCAGAAAGCTATAAATCATCGGAATTATTCTGACCAGTAGTGATTTCGAAACCTGCTTTAAGTTTGGACAAAAATTGCAATGTTAAATTTAAACGGGGAGCACCACACGACAGATGGACTGCGGCGATCACGCTGCTGGAAAAAGCTTTGGAGAAAGCCCTCTCTTTTGCTGAATACTCACTCAGCTTTCAACAGTAATCCTTACAAAGTCTTAAAAGTAAAAAACTAGTGCCTATTTTCAGACTGTCTAATTTAAACTGGAAACGGTTATGATCCCCCTTATGCCTTTAATTACGGCAGGTAAAGGGAACAATGCAGGTCCCAATTCACACAATTTAATGCATAAATAATGTAACATACAGCGTTTCATGGGTTTAAATGACTTGCCCTTACTCCAAAGGAAATTCTTAATGTGGACATTTCGTTTTAGCTCCTCAAATTACTTCGGCATTAATTACGTTTCCTGGGGAATAATATCAGAACTTTGCTCTAGTTCCTTAACTAATTGGTCAAGAAAATCATGGCGTGAAACTGTAATGTTGACCATTAGAATTCAACGAGTGTTTGCAGTTAGAAAGCATGTTGTCAAGTCTAAAATGACCCGAAAGAAAGATAAGATTTTTGCAGAACTCATACTGCTTTCGTGTATCTGGATTTTTATCCGAGGTTCAAGCATTTTCATAATATTGGATCAATTTTATCAATTAATACTTGAACCCTTTTTTAAGCCAGATAAGCGCGGGTTTCAGAGCCGCCTTACTCTCTAACAAGAACGCCCTAATTTATGGTCTCGATTAAATATTTCTGTATCATATTCTAATCTTGAAAATGCCAGGGCCATGTGAGCCAGTTCATTATCGTACTTTATGCCACCGATTTACATGCAAACCTAACCATGCAGTTCAGGTGCCCAACTCAAAACCTTCACGCAGCTCTCCCGCTTATCTGCCGACAGACTCATTAATAGCCCGGTTATCAAACCCCGAAGCAGCTGCCAAGGCTTCCAAGCCTTGATACTGCGGGCCGCCTCGGGACATGCACTTGTTGAACTAGTCTGCACAGGGTTATAGGCACCTGTCAATATTGATTTAAATAATGGGTCCCAGTTCTCGGAAGTTTTAGGTTCATGAATTATATCCTGACGATCAATGATGCAAACTTGGAACCGCTACGCATTTCAGGCCATCATTTTCATTATAAATTAAGAAATTAAATGAGATTTTGATTAAAGATGCTTGAAAATAAGCTACTCTGATTTTCGACTGTTGATATCTATTTCTGTAATTATATTTAGAAACCGTAGTAGAGCACAAATTCCTGCCTGTTGTGCTTCGTCCTGAAGATAAATTTGAGTTTAAGGATCCCTGCAGTTCTGTAGCCCTTGATCTGGAGACGGATGGCGTAGTAATGATTCTCCTTCAGACCGGTTTTTGTTCTGTTGTATGAGAACTTAGATATCCAGGATTCTAATTAATTTCATCTCTCGCTCTCAGAATGGAGGCACATTAATCTTGAGCCCTATCTTTCTTGAACACGTCTCCGGCTCACATCAGCAGCCGGCAGTGCCCTCGCTTCGTTCATCTCACCTCTCCTGCCACACGGGGACGCGCTCTCATTAACTAATTAAATTAAATGCCATCCCCTCCGGCTCACTCTACGCGTCATTTTAATTCCTCAAGAAACTTGCACGACAGCATCTTTTTTAAAGATTCTCGAACTTTTGTGACAGCATCAGGTTGCAAAAAATACAAAAGTAGCCAGAATTTTGGATTGTTGCCCAATATTGCAGGGCATTTTTTGTACAAGCTTGCCTTATAAAAATTATTATTGGAAAGCCCAATATTTAGCTACGGCTGCTTTGTGCGTAATGTTTTTTCTCAGATGTAAAATAAAGCTTGAGCCCTAAGGAAGCCCAGCGTGTGAGCTCAACATGTCTCTTTGTCAATTTGTCTCTGCCTCCAGGTTATTATTGTACAACATAAGATTACTTTTCTCCGCACCGACCGCGGATGACAGATTAGTTTTCTCCGCCTCGGCACTACCGGCTCTTATCATAAAACCCTGACATTTTCCTTGTCTCTAACTTATCGTTCTTTTGTTATCCGTACAGAAAAAAAACTTTCTTGACATCCTATTTATTGTTTTATATAGGATCTTGGGCAACGCAACGAGGCTTATTAAAGTTCCATGCCTTGATAGATTTGTGCCAAATAGAAATAAAGTTTTTTCCAACCTGTCATTTATATTCTTTGCAATATGTCAAGCCTAAACGACGCTATTAATTTTATATCTACTTCCTGTGCTTGATAGCACGATACTTTACTAGAGCACGACAGAAATGCATAATAGATTGCACGTGCTTTCAAGTGAGCATAATATTATTCTAATTGCTCTGCTCAAATATGTAATTAGCTCGTGCTAGCAGCATGCGATTTTTCGGTGTTAGGGGAAAGTGTGCACAATTGACGTCATTCCAGTCACGTTGCCCGATGGAAAATAGAGCTTTGGGTGCAATTAAGCGTGCTAAGTAGTTTCTTACCAGGTGTCATATAAACTGGATAAAATCGAGAAAAGTACTCTCGATATTTAATTTAGGAATTTTTAAAAATATATTATTGTTTTGTTAGCACAAAATTTTATATTAAATTTATTTTATATTTAGCTACTAAAGGGCTTATTTACTCCACGTAGGGCGTCCAAAGCCTTTAGCTTACTAATATCAGACTCTGGTGGGTTATTTGGAGCCTGGAAATTGGTTTTCGTTACCTGTTGGGCATCAGGGAATAAGGGTAGCTAGGCGGTAGCTTCTAGAACCCCGTTTAGTGTTCTAGTAGTTGGACTCTCGGGCTAGGGAGAAACCCCCGGTATTTGAGGTAGAGGCTGAGGAGGGCGAGGAGCCCACCGGGAGTTTTGTGTAGGCGGTAGATGCTAGCTTATAACATGGCTCTGGAGATGAGGAATGGCGGAGGAAGGCAGGTTAATTGAGGTGTTGAAGGGGAGACGGCGGCGGTGGAAAGACCTGGTTGGTAACAGGAACCACAAAAAAATGTCGGGATGAGCTAGGAAGATCCAAAAAGCCCTCATCACAAACCTTTTTGTCTTAGGCTGGAAATCTTTAGTGTTTGCTATGGCTAGCACAACCTAAAGCATTAATGTTCCGGCTCCATCTCTTTTCTCCTTGCAATTCTACAAAATGCTGCATTTTGCAAATTTCTGAGCCCATGTTATGCATGTCGAAGAACGGAAATTGTCGGGAATCGAATCATTGCTATATGATTTAAATGCTTGCACTTGTACACGATATCATAAAAAGCTTCGACCAGCAAAATCATGATAAATCTGAATCCCGTATTGTGCCTACACGAAAATAGCAAATTTACACTTTTTAATAAAAATTATCTGAAATTGCACTGCTTGACAAATAACGTAAACTGCCCTTAATTGACCAAACATATGACCGAAATACTGCGCCATACCTGACGATACTTTATTCTGGACAACAATGGACGCCTTTGAAATTGCTACCAAAGTACTTTCAACCTGAAACTGTACGTTTTAGATCGTATAGTCCTATGCATACGTATGTTCAGACCGGATGTCATGTACAGGACTATCACGTCATATCTACAACAGCCCTTTTCGCCAGCTCCTTAGATCCGGAAGAATTGAAGACTTATCGTTATAGTCTCAGCCCTCGTTTCCAGTTTGTACGCTCATAATACAAGACCCGAACTGACATTTTTATTTCCTCTATAAGACCTGAAGTGAAATATGTAGATAGACCTGGACCTGGCTAAAAACGCTTTGCTACCACCGCTGCACATATGTAGAATAAAAAAGGTAGAATATGGAGGCATCTTGTAGTAAAAATTGCAAAAACACTTCACCCAAGCTCCTAGACAGAGCCTCAAGTGTGAGCAGAGAAAATTCAATAAAAATAACTGGCTGTTACTCAAGAGGTTGTTAAACATCTCAAAGAGACAAAAATGTGG
>VNWX01002932.1:0-11087 GCA_009869905.1 Ceratophysella communis | reverse complement strand
CCTCCAGTCCAAACATCTCCATGCACTCTCTCAACTTTGTTTTTATTCAAGAGACCTGTCCCTGTTTCACCAATTTCCTCTCTCTCTTTTCAACTTGATTTATCCTAACTTGACTGTCTTCTCTCCTTCTGCCCCGGAAGGGTCTCACTCAATTACCCACATGACTTCTCGCCTGCTACAACTCTAAATCTCTCTCTTGTTTTTGTCCACAGGTTCGGGAACGTTTAAGAGTTGCCCTCGAACGAGTCTCCCAGTTAGAGGATGAGCTGTCACAGTCCAAAGATGAGGTATGTTATTCTTCGAATTACTTTGAAGTGTAATTATGGGTTGTATAGTGGGTGAAAGCGATGATACCCTAAGAAAGAATCGGGTATTCTACCAATAAATAAGACTAAAGATACAAGCCAAGGCTACCACCGACTTTACCAAATGCGAATGCCAAGATTCTTTATTGGTTTTCGGAATGAATGCCGAACCGCGTCGAGTGAAGAAGTCTGTGTGGTTGACATTTTTGTGGAAATTATATTAGAATCTAGTTAGAACCTCGTTCGATCTGGCATCTGGCTGGCGGAAGCGAGAGATATTTAGTTACTTTTCTTCTCCCTCGCCTCTCGCAGTTTCCCTTCCAGGTTGAGACGCTTTTTGTATTAAAAAGATATTCAAATGAGATAGAAACTTATGAGAAAAGTTTTTCGGCGTCCTGTTATTAATTATGTCGGGTGAGGGGGATTCTTTTAGCCTTTGGAATTTTTTTCAAGTGATAAAGGGAATCGCAGAGACGAAGGAACTACCGACTCCATTTCTATTTATTTACTCCCATGGCATTGCCTCCAATGCGTTTCTGTTTGTGGACATTGAATAGCTACAGGGAGGGACCAGATGAAAACAGACCCCAATATCCACGGCCACAAAGTTAGGAAAAGAAAGTTTGTTTCAGTGAAAAGAGAAAGTTTTCAGTTACATTATCCGTCTTGAATAATAATATGGTCAAGCTCCTTGTTGTTGTTTTTAGACCTTTTTCTCTAGGTCCAATGTCAGTTCCGCTGAGTTGACTTCACTCAACTCAACAGTCGGACCATATAGCGTCTTTCTTGCAGCAATGACAAAACTTTGGTATTCTTTGAAAGATCCCGTTGTCCAGTTCTTTAAAAGCACAGAAAAGCACTACAGCTAGACTTAAGAGACGCATTTAAGGTATTATTTCTAATTTCCCAGCTTTCTGTATCTATTTAGCCCGACTTATTGTTAGATTCTCTGGATTTTGGCGAAGTGCCTATTTACGTCTTTACATCTTTAAATTAGTGATGCCCCGATTAATCGGCCGTCGATTACCAATTTTTTGGGGTTTACCGATTAATCAGATTATTGAAATGAATAATCGGCCAATTAATCGGCCACGAGCCGATTAATTGCGCACACAAAACAGATTTCAAAACTCGCAAAGTAACTTTATTTATTCGGAATTCCGATGGCATTTTCCCCCACTCAATATTACCTTTTAATCGGCCAGCCGATTAATCGACCGCCGATTACCACTTTTTTGGGTTTTACCGAATATTCGGCAAGCCGATTAATGATTTGCCGATTAATCGGATGAGCCCATTACACAAAAAACCATAATCGGGGCATCACTACTTTAAATCTAACGGGCGCACACTTTTTGCATTGTTTAAAACGAGAGTCGTGGAGGTGGAGTGCCCGGCATAGATACAGTAGGCAGTTTCCTCCGAGCGTTGGAGGGCGATAGAAATATACTCAAAGACACTTTATATTAGTAAATTAACGGAGAAACGGGTATGGGTACCTAACTGATATAGCTGCATAGGGGCTAAATTGGCATTATAGTAACGTCTTGGTCATAAAAGTGGTAAATTATAAGCGTAACTTATATGGAGGAAAGCCCTGACGACTTTAACTGGTTTTCTAGTTATTAGAGTTCAATCTATCAGCGACAAACTCTTTATTCATGAAGATTTGCATATGTATGTGGCTTCTTGACGGAGTTAGTTGGGGACCAGGGAAGTCATTAATGTTCTCACTTTTCGCAAATGAAGATCCCACATGATGGAGAAAGTTGTTCAACTATTCCCGATTTTCTCTGAGCAGAGAGAGAGAGAGGACTACGGGGTTGTGTTGCAGAGTGCCTGAGTTGCCGTCTGCTGAGTGGAGAAAGCATATGCTTTATGCTTCTGTCTGGAGCTGAGGCTGAGGCCGAAGGGAATGAGTTTGGAGCTTGGGCTCAATTGCATTATTGATCCCATTAGCTCAGACACATCTCCTCACCCTCGTGTACAGTGTACATAAAACCCTCAATTGATTTCCTTTCCTTTGACAATAAGGACGGAATAAAAGAAGAACTAAAAGTGGTTTTTATTCTCATTGAATCCTCCGTCTGCTCCTCTGTGGTCAATGCAGACTTGGGCACACTTGAGCAGAGTACAAAGAGATGTCTGTATAAGCTCCGGGATTTCCAATCCACCGTTTTCTTCTCTCTCAATGCCAAGGAAAACGACATTGGGTTTTTTATGTTACTTTCTCCGCCTCTCGGCCCATGAATTTCCTTCACTTTAAATGAGGAGATGTGAGTGGCGTTGAGTGTTCACTGTCCTACTTGATTACTCAAAATGCTTTTTTTTCTCTCTCCCTTTCTGGTAACAGTTGCAGCAATGCAAGACGAATCGGGCGACGGAGAAGACGAAGGAAAACGGGGAAATGGATACCACAGACTCGAGTCGTAATATTTTCAATCAAACCAAAGTATGTCATATAAATTTAATTAAATGAATCCCTAATTTACTTTCTGGATCTTTTACGAGCGTGGGTGAGGTAATGAGTCTCTCTTGTCTCACAGCGAGTGTCCAATGGTTCCCTGGAAGTCGATGCAGATCTCTCCAAAATATCTGACTTACAAAATGCATTGGAGAAACAGGTAATTTACTCCTCTGTCCACTTTCAAGCCACAATCTAGACTACAAAAGAGAGATGTCGACTATTAAGATGAGCTAGAATGTTTTTGTATAACTAATTGAAAGTTGAAAATTTTCTTTTGACAAAAATTAGGGTTCGGAACTGTCTGGAGTTCAAAGGAGATCGAGTGAGCTAAGTGGTCGGATATCAGAACTTGAAGAAACTTTGAGCAGGACTCAGAGAGAGCTGGCCCGAGCACAAGAAAACAATGCCAAATTACAAAGGGATTTAAGGGAAAATCAAGCTCAGAAAGTCGATCAGGTACTGGGTGGGCCATTACATCTAATTTATTTTCTAGAAAATTTGCTACGTAAATGTTGGAAATGACTCGAGAGTTAGGTAAGGGCTTACAGCTAGCGTTTTGCTAAGTGGGAGAAAGCAAGATGAGGTGCGGGAGTCCATTTGGCACCTAGGATTGCCAGAATCCAGAATGGAAAAGTTATTTGAGGATGATCGGGAATGACTCGAAAGGATTTTCTTTTATTATTATTTTGAAGAGGAGGGAGTCGAGGGGCTGAGAGCACATTAGGTCCCCTTTTGATTTCTTCCTGCTTGCCATGCCGGCTTTTTGCGAGTTAAGCAAGAGCCTGATAATGCGGTCGCTTTATCTCCATCTACAAAAGAAAGCTTCCTTCTCGGTGCAGAGCAGAGTATTAAAATGAGAAGGGGAAGAGGCGGAAAGTAGATCCTATCATCTTTCCGGCCTCGCATAATGTAGTCTAAATCCCAAACAATATTTCTCAGCTGAGCGTAAAGAAATTCCCAAATCGAAGAAAGATCTTTACCAATTTATCAAAGGAGCTTTATCTCACGTTTCTCCGTCGCCTCCATTAGCTTCTCCGCACAAGCTCCTTTATCGTCATTTCCCTCCCACTTCACGACCGAAATGGAATTGAATTGACGGGCAGCTCAGAAAAGAAACTCTGAGGATTTAGGAGAGTTCATTGCGAGACAGTGCTCGAAAAAAAACTTTGAATTAGCACCTTCGCACTGCTCATGCATGACTGGGAGCTGAGGCGAATGGCAATTGAAAGTCAACAGATTAACTGACTGCGCCTGCATTTCAAGCGAATGAGCTTAAAGAGTGGATTCATTTTTTTTTAACTGAAGGAGTAACCCAACGGTCTTTTAGTCTCCAGGCATTTGAATAGGCATGAAAGAGCTGAGATATTAATCTTTATTAATCGTTATTAATCTCAAGGCAGAAAAGAGACATTTACAGAATTATTGCGAGCAGAAGTAAATCAATTTTATCCTCGAGCGAGTTCCTAGTTGGTATTTATTAGACTTCCAATTTGATCGGGCGTTGTGCGATGAAGGATGTGATGACGTTGACCTCGATGTATGAGTTGGCCATGGCCAACTTCAGCCTACTCTACTCTCTGTGTTCTTGTTTCAGGAGGAGCGAATTGCGACGTTGGAGAAGAGGTATTTGAACGCCCAGCGTGAGTCGACCGGTCTGCATGACTTGAATGAGAAATTGGAGCAAGAACTCCAACACCGAGATGCTCAGCTCAAGCTCCAGGAAGAAAAAACACGTGCGATTCATGAGAAATTAGAACTCTCGGACCAAAAACTGGCCCAGTTTTCCAAGATGCCTGACATGGAGGAGGAACTGAAGCAGAGGCTTCATGCCTTGACCCAAGTACGTACGGTTTCTCTTCCTATTATTATTTCTGCAATGCTTCTGTCTCAACCTATTGTCTCGTTCAATCACACGACTCGAGTTATAAGTGGGGCTTAGATTGCTCTTCAGATGAGACTCTGACTGACGTGAGCCTTGGTTTGGATTGCAGGCCCAAGAACGGCACGGATCAGCAGAAGAAAGAATAGCACGATTAGAGGCCCAGCTCGAGGAGAAGAACACGGAATTAGTACGACTTAACCAAAGGTCACGAGTCAATGAAGATCACAACTCCCGACTTTCAGCAACTGTGGATAAACTGCTAGCAGAGTCTAATGAGCGACTCCAGGTTCATTTACAAGAGAGAATGCATTCTCTGGAGGACAAAAATGCTCTCACACAAGAGCTTGATAAAACTCGTAAGTTCCTGGAAGAAATGCAGACTGAAAAAGTAAGTCATAAGGGTTATTATTTATTGTTCTACGTAAAATTCTGGAATGTTTTTAACGAATAAGTTAACATGCATCCGTTCTTTTCTCACGCGTAGGCCGAGCTAATGAAAGAAGTGACCAAAGCACGACTCGAGGTGGAGAGCTTGAAGCGGCAGTTGTATCAGCAGGAAATCGCCTATAATATTCAGCAAACTGAGGCTCTGACAAGAAGCCTAAGTCCAACTCCAGCTGACAACTTTGTCCGTACCAGCAGTCACTCTAGCTTTGACACACACTCGCTTCCACGGCGTCTTGCCAAGCATCGACTGGATGATGACTCGAAGGTGAGAATTTAAAGCTTAAATAAAAACAGGCACAACCCGGTAACAGCATGTATTAAAAAATGCGGTTGCATTTGGATTGACTTTCTATTTTTAAGATGAAGAACTAACTGATCCGTTGACTGTGCTTTGTATTTTCAGGTTGATGCTGAATGGGACGTTGTTGAGCAGGCCCAGGTTCTTGCGAATGTGCAACAGGCCTTTGACCTTAGTGACGCGGAAGGAGATGACTCGGAGAGCATCTTCTCTGTGGCTGATGTGTTATCCCCATCACAACAAACGGATGCCCAGACCCTGGCCCTCATGCTGCAGGAACAACTGGATGCGATTAATAATGAAATTCGATTAATTCAAGAAGAGAAGCAAAATACAGAGATCCGAGCAGAGCAACTCGAGTCGCGTGTCGGCTCTATCGACCATGTCAACCTCCTGTCGCGGCGTGGAATGTACGACAGAGCCATGTCCCCTCCGCTAAGTGGCAGGAGCCTTGAAATGGGTGGTCGAGGATTGGATCGTCCACCGTCGCCTCCGCTCAGCGGACGATCTACACCCAGATCCAATCCCTCACCCCAAAGGGACTATTTACATAAATTTCATACGGTGAGTGGATCCAGAGCTCATTAAGGCTTTCCTCCAAGCCAATGTTTGCCGAGTACTACGGTAGCATAACGCATCTACCTTGTTTAATGTTTTAATTGTAATTTCCCAGGTTCCTGCCTCTCTCTCTCCAGCTAATTTCTACTCGTCGCCGCAGATGAGTGAGTCCGTCGGCCCGTCACAAATGTATCATCAGAGCAACCTCACAATGCCAGACATGGGACTCGCGATGGGAATGAAGCCCGAGGCTAGTCCACCAACTCCCAGATCTCTCAGGCTTATGCCAAACACTTCCGGTCCGGCCTACGGACAAAGTACAGAAGACATGCGACGGGTGCCTAGCTCTGCTTCTGGGAACTACATGACTCATGAGAACATGCAGGCTCAGCATATGCACCATGCTCCGTATGGCAGTCTTCAAGACCGTTCTTCGCTCGGAGGCTTGCCTGTAACAGCGGCAGCAATGGCTGCTGCCAAGAAAAAAGGGATTAAGTCTTCTCTGGGACGCCTATTCAGTAAAAAGGAAAAGGTAAGACTTTTCTCTATCCGGGATCGAAAAGGAGATTATCAGTAAAGCCCTTAATCCTCTGCTTGATCTCGAACCCGGTACTTATCCGGTAGCAATTAAAATGTTCTTTGATGCGGGTCATAAATATTTTAATGAATCCCTTGGTTTCGTGAAGGCCAAAGGAAAGGACTCCATGATGTACGATCAGGGTGGATTCGAGAGTGAGGGCTCGATTGCCAGTGAGTCCATGCCAACACCTGTGCTGAGTTCAAGTAGTCTTCCTTCCGTTCAGTCCCTGAACCCCATTCCGATGACCGCTAAGGCAGACTTCGATAGGAGAAAGAAGCGAAAGACTAAGTTGCTTTCTGAAGCCATGAAGGCAGGAACTCCATTCGCACTTTGGAACGGCCCGACAATAGACGCCTGGCTAGAACAGTGGGTGGGAATGCCAGCTTGGTACGTAGCAGCCTGTCGAGCTAACGTCAAGTCTGGAGCTATCATGAGTGCCCTCAGTGATACTGAGATCCAGCGTGAAATCGGAATTAGGTAAATCTCGTTCTCGTGACCCCATTCTCTGCTTTTGAGCCGGAAGTGAGTGTTCATGCTCTCTTGTTATTTCTAGTAATCCATTACATCGGCTGAAGCTACGACTTGCAATCCAGGAAATGGTGTCACTGACAAGTCCATCTGCTCCCACTGCCTCTAGATTAGGTCACTTAGCATTTGGTGACATGAACCATGAGTGGATTGGGAACTACTGGCTTCCGTCACTCGGGTTACCTCAATACAGAACAACGTTCATGGAATGTCTTGTGGATGCAAGGATGTTGGATCATTTAACCAAGAAAGATCTTCGCACTCAGCTGAAAATGGTGGATGCCATGCACAGGTACGTAAACGACCCCATTTCCTTCCTCAAACCATTTAGTTGAATACCCTTGTGACGCAAAGCCACAAGGTTTCCAACATCTGTTTAGTTTAACGATACGAGTTGAGTAATCTGTTGGATTAAAAATTCATGTCTCTGGTTTTTTGTACTTCTAGGAATAGTCTTCAGTTCGGCATTGCTTGTTTGAAACGACTGAATTATGACCGAAAACTTTTGGAGGACAGGCGGCGAGCATGCGAAAATGAAAATACTGACTTGTTAGTATGGTCCAATGATCGCATAATAAAATGGGTTCAGTCAATCGGTCTCAAGGTAATCCTTCCACCACACCTTTCACCGCTGCTTTGCTTGTGAATAAAACTAATTGGTCCCTCGTCACCTTTTCACAGGAGTACGGCATGAATTTACAAGAGTCAGGTGTTCACGGAGCTTTAATTGCATTTGATGAAAGCTTTGATCACAATACGCTGGCACTTGCTCTACAAGTCCCCACGCAGAACACTCAGGTACTGGTTTAAATATAAAATCACGTATAGACTTCATATCAACGAAGAAAAATGTATTAAGGAGGTTGTTTTCTGCTTCTAGGCTCGGCATATCCTGGAGCATGAGTTCGGAGGTCTTCTAACCATGGCAGAACGAGGAATTCTACATCAAGAACCGTCTTGACCCCTAAGGATGGCTGAAGTATAAAATCAAAGTCAAGGAATGCATGGGATGTGGATGCGTGTTGCCCGACAGACACCGATCAGGAATATACAGTAATACTCATTAAGCTTACAGAAAACACTAAAGATTGAGACGGCCGCTATTGTCCTTTCGTGCTTACCTGCCATGCCATTCCCAGAGTCGATCATGTTCTACACATACCATCTGGAGACCAAGGAACACGAAGCCACTACTGTATGCAGGAAAAACCAGAGCAGTTCCCTCTGGAAACAAAAGAAAACGTCCCCACGCAACTGTACACACAAAATGTTTCCTCGTTGTAGACAGTTTTAGAGCTAAAGAATTCAATAATTAGTATTAGGAAGTTATACGATTCAAATCCGCAAGGTGCGAACCACTTGTCAGCGGGGAAGTACGAGCTAGTTTATGCCATGGTCATGAAGCAACTATACTGACAGATTGCAGCTCCATTCTATTCAAAGCTTTTGTGTACCTACTTAAGTTCTCTTCCCAGACTTTCTTCTACCAAGCAGTATTAAAAATTACCCGTTCGTGAAACAAAAATATTATTTTTCCTCAGGTTTTTAGTTTATATTTACCTAATAATTATTTTATTCGACTTCAGCGCAGCCACATCAATAATCGTGACAGCGCTTCTATCCTAAGATTGAAATGAGGCAATTTTGTACATAAATAATTAGAATTAGAGAGATTTTCCTTACAACTAAATATTTACCCACTCAGGTAAAGCCCTGAGTGTATAACTCGGAGTTGTCTTGATTTTTGGAACGATACGTAACTTACCCTTGTCACTTACCTATGAACTCTGTACTGTTGTCCCTGTATAAACTATTAACTTGTAACTAGGAATAGACCTGTTATCTAGTATTACTCAGTTGAAATGAGTCAGGTTCAACGTGTAGCCCAATTATAAGAATATTGTACTGATTGATTGATGGCGGTCAATCAACTTGTTATATCTGTTCGTACTGTCTATATTGAAAATTCAAATAGGTACGCAACCTTGTAAAGTCTGTAAGTATTAAACTAGGGATTATTCTAGAGATAGTCCGTTCCCTGCTCTCCCCTGTTTTGACACCCTTCGAGTCTAGGCATAGGGAGAGACAGAGGTCATGCCACGGAACAAGTCAGTACTTTTGTAGTTAGGTTCCTGTTAAAGCTGAGGCCATTAAAGGTTGACGGAGCATTTGGAGACGATGATGAAGAGTACAATAGCACAACATAGGACAAATACTAGTTAGAGAATTAGTTAGTCTCTCTCTCTCATACGGTCATACCCAATCTGATATTCTAGGACGTGTAATGCTAGGTGAGTGGGTGGATTGAATACCGGAATAACCAGTACTGCAAAATTAATCTGTGTTAGTAAACGATTCTTAATAATAAGACTAAAATTAGTACGAGTACAGCTAGTACGGCCATAATACCGCATGTCTTGAGTTAAATAATACTGAATTTTTTATGTTTTATTTTCGGAGGCACTCTGGCATTCAAATTATTATTCTAGACTGACTCATCTGACCCTGTCTGATTTCGTTAAATAAGCCTTTATTTGAACTTGTGGTGACTCCGGATTCGGCTTTGATAGTACTGATGAGGTCTCCAGCTCTGGAGTCACGATCCAAAATTCCATATCGGCAAATACGTATTTTGCTTTATTTTGGCACATATCAACTCAAGTAAGCGTCACTTTGTACCAAGCCAGAAAGCATGTGTCACCGCCATAATCAGTTAAGCTTACTTCAGCCGTGTGTTTTTCCTTTGCAGAATATCAATATAATCATTGCTATCATGAGGCTCGAATCGGATGTCACCCCAAAGTCCCTGACTGACTTATAAATAAACCCAAGCTGATTTTGGCTCTTGCTAGCATTTTAAATCATTTCATGACTCATGGATTGATCTGACTGACACGAACCTGCAAGACAAGCGTTTAAAAAAAGAGTACAATGCAAAAGCTGCGACATTTGATATTATCAGGAAAGAGCATGAGTATACACATTACAACAATAAACAATTTTATTATTAGATTATTCATTTCCTGACTGGAGAGCGAACCAAAGGGCATTCAACTGCAGATAGAAAAAAAAACGAAACAATAACAGTGTTGTGCGTAGTTGTAACCATTTAGTATTACAATTACAATTAAATAGGATTAAATCATGTGTCCCACACTCGGTCTATTATGGAAAAAACAAACAAATACATAGGCTTAGAAATTATTAATCTAAGACACCCATAAAGTAGTTAAAATGTGCTAACTCAGCAGGGAAGCTAGAAAGGGGTTTTTCACACAAGTTCAGAGATTTCTAAAAAAAAAAATGAGCAGAGAGATGACGCCGCCGGCGAGGAGCAAAGAGTGTTATTATCAAATATGTTGAAACCTTCTACAATCTTGTTATTAGATATGTAACTGTAATCTTAGTCTTTAGGTCGATTAGCATAGGAGACGACGACGGTTCCTTTTTTTCAATAATTCCTTGTCCTCTTTCAAACTGTAGCTCGTTGTTGTTCGTAGTAAGTTGAGTCATAATGCACAATTGTAATGAAGGAAATTTAAAGAAGAAAAAAAAAGACGCCATCCATAACACAAATAATTACATTACAAGTACGACCTTATGTTTTTTGGCTATGAATCATTTCCGATAAGAGACGACTCTAAAACTAAATACATAAATTGTGTCTTTCTGTCAATTTTTAAGTCCTCTGGCCACACAGGGGAAGTGTTTAGCTTAATCTCTATTTTGTCAGATGTCAGACTTCATACAGCAAAAAAATTTATCTCAGGTTTCACAATCTTAAATCTATGCTAAGCCTGAATGCCAGCAAGCCGAATGACATATTATACGTATTGTTCCAAACAGTTACACTTTTAAAGTCCGACTAATTTTTGTATCGAAAATTTAGATTGAAAAAATTTTGAGTTTGAGAAAAGCTTCGTAATTAACGGATTTTCGATAATTACAGGCTAAATTCTTAATATACCAAAGAGAAAAGAGGGCTTGATTTTGAGCTCCTCTCCAGAAACTGTGTGGCATTT
>VNWX01002931.1:0-11089 GCA_009869905.1 Ceratophysella communis | reverse complement strand
GTTTATCTCAAGTGGCTTACTCATTGGAAATTTAATATGGCTGCAGTACTGCAACCGACTGAATATGAGGAATCCACTTCATATTTTTCGTGCAATTTTGGGATCCACAGTTGCGTGTGTTCTTCGGGCTGCCATGGATTCAACATTCTAAATAGTCATGAAAGCTGCAAGTTTTTAAACGCTACATTCCAATATTTCTCTGAGCTAGAAGGTAGGTGGATTACATGCGTAAATATTATATCGAAAATATATGTAAATTTACTGTAAAAGGTTAATAACTGTTGTTGAAACTTACCATCTATGTTTAGAAACTTTTCGGAAAAAACGCGAACTCAGCTTCAGCTGGCGGCAAAATTATTGCTTAATTGTCTGCATTGGCATCTACGTATTTGCTGCGACGATAATGACCTTGAATTACCTCATTTCCTGCGATTTACATATACTGGCTCCAATCTTACCAATTTGCGGTGACCGGGCGGAATCCGATAGCCTCTTTTCTATTTCATGGAGACATGCATGTTGTTACCTTGTGCCACCTCTCGCCGCTCTACAATTTGTACATACTACAGTAGTCTGCTCGTCAACGGTTCTATTAATTAGTCTGGCAGCTATTTGTCCTGGAGTTTTTCTTGGGGTAATAAAGAAAATTCCTGAGCTTGACGTCAACAATTTGATCAGGATCAAGGCATGGGTTTCAATATATCAAGGACTTTCAATAACAATCAGCTGGATAAATAATTTCTGGCGGAATTTCTTCATTCCTTTCACCACGGCAGCAGTCATTATACAAACCTCGTATTGCATTTACTACTTTATTAAACTACACGATTCGCTCTATGCTGTGAATACAACATTGTGTATTGGGCTGACTGTATTCGATGTAATTGTGATTTACTATTTCTTCAGGGACATTTCCCTAATTCCTTGCATTACACAGATGCTTGTCAGAAATAAGGCTTGTAAGTGGAGAAAGACATCGATTAGGTGGAAGGTTTTAAAATCGCTTAAGGTTCAAGGACTATACTGCGGCAACTTCAGTATAATAGACACTAAAGCGTATGTCGTAATGATGCTCCTAATTGTAGATACAGTCGTAGTACTTTTAAGAACTAATTCATTAGGTTTCCGATGATCAGTGATTAAATTTTACAAATATTATACGTGTTTGAAGAGCATCGAAAGTTTAAAATTTATGAATTTGGAAAATTAATGTAATATAAATTGATGAAATCTTTTTCACTATACATTTCTTCATAATTTTTTCGTCGTGTTTAATTATTTAGCGTAGATAACATATTTGTGTCTTCTACATAGTCGACTCGCTAAAATAACAAATGTCATTGGATTATCATTTTTCTTTGAACATGTATGCTACTATAGCGCAGACTCGTTTGATAAACACCCCTATAATCTTCAAGCTGTACAGAAATTTCGTGAACTTCTAAGAATACCCCCAAAAATAATAAAAATCAATGATCAAAACAGCTCAGCTTAGCTGGCTTAAAATCCAGATAGCGCTCGATAAAAATTCATTCATAATTCATAGTTTTGCGGGTTTAATAGTCGGCCTGTGTCCAAGCAAAACGGAAAACATCTAATCGCAAAAAGGAAATCTTTTATGTAGATGATATAATCATGATTTCATAAAAGCGTCTTGCTACAAGTGAATCCGCTCGCAAATTTTGCATGCTGAAACGAAATCTTGTTAGTAATTAAATGTAAGGAATACTGCTTATACCGACCGGCTTATACGGTTTCTGCTTATACGGGAAGTAAAATTGAAGGAGAACTATTGCTAGCGAACAGAAATTGAGCAACACTGTCATTTCAGGACGCTACTTCTATGTAAAATATAATGCAAGAGGTAATTATTAATGCATATAGAAAACAGGGGTTAAATTAATGACTATTCCATCACTGGTATCAGTATCATACATCGAGCCAAAATTATCAACGATATTATAACTTGGTAAGCATTTCTCCCTAAAAAGGGAATGTGCTAGGGTCGAGCGTTTTTAATTTATAGACTTATGTTTAGTTAATTTTACAGACAGTCGTAAAGTTATTTTCTGAAGCGCCAGGCCTTAGTTATAATTTAACTGGAGCTGGAGACTCCGTTCTAACCCAGTTCCAGGAATAACGTTTAGTGCTTTCACTCGCTTCTTAACGAGCTTCGTTTGGTAATTTAGAAAAATTTAGAAAGTAACTTGTAGCCTTCTTTGCTAACTCGCGAGAGTTTGTACTGGAGAAGACTCTCGAACTGGCGACGCAAGTCAGATATTGCAATATTCTTCATACAACTTAGCACAGAACCTCAGGGTCGCTGCCTATTTTTACGATTAAATAGAACCTTATCAATCAATCAATCATGACTCTAAATTATTAAGCAAATTTTCAAGCTGGTTTGGACAGTTGAAATAAGATCTAACAAGTGAAGGTTTAGGAACGGAAAATTCATTTCAAGAACAACACTTAAAAACCCCAAGTTCGCATTAATAAACCCACTACAAGGATACGTTTTTAAATAATATATTATTTGATCGTTTGTACGGTATCACGATTTTCCATTAAACTGAAAATGCCAAACATCGATGGAAGTGGGTAAATCGTAAACTCAATGTGTGCACAAAGTGTTGTTTATTTCATTGGACGAGATTATTAAAGTTAAGAACTAAATTGAAACCTTGCTATTTAACCCGTAAACAACTTAAACAGAGCGTTCAAGTTGATCTCAGTAGTATTTAAGTGCTACGAACTTCAAGAAAGAACTCAAAACATACAACTTCGTGTTTTGCTAAAGTGTGTTTTTCAAAAGCTTTCTAAAGTATTTTGAAATTGCAATCTGTTATTAGAATTTCCAAAAGATATCAAAAGTATTCAGGCAAGCTATCACACATAAACATATCTGATCTGGTTTAACAGCATTTTTTGGTCTTAACATGCAGTTATTCACGCACAGTATTACACCAATACCCCCGTAGAAACACAATAGTAGTTACTAAAAACGCAACAATATTGGTTTTGATTTCTAGGCTGTCCGTTTTATTTACCTACTATATACATATTTACAATTTGAAGAATGCGTGTTTTTTCATTAAAGAAGATTATATTGAAACAATTATTTCAGGAGGTCTGGTCATGTGAATTTAAATAAGTTACCTAGTAATCAGATTGAATATCTATTTGTCTTAAACCTTTCCTCTAATGCAGGTACTTGATAAACAAGCGGAAATTGTAGGACCTGCAACCTCATAAAAATATTAGTGTAGAACTTTGAAAGCAATACCTACGAGCATAGCAAAGCAATTCCCAGGCGATTGACTTATGCAGCTAATAACGAATAATAAAACTACTCCTGTGATCACAGCAAGAAGCATTACTTGTTAGTACTGTACCCCAGTCACAATCTGCCACTGATTTCGAAAATGAAAGCTTGAAGTATTGAACAGTATTTAGGTAAAAATGCCCTGAAAGGGCTTGTTGTCAGTGCAAGAAAAAATACACCGTCACTTACGTACGATTATGACGATTTTTAAAGTCATCCGCGGCGAGTTTTCCTTGTCCAATCGTTAACTAGCTCGTGTCGTATTAATTTCAATGACAATTACTTCAAAGTTTTCTTGACTTTACCGGCAGCGGCGTCAAAAATGTAACAACAATTGTTTTCCACCAGGCGCAGCTACGCTTGGGCCTAGGGAAATCGAGCTGAAATTCCGTAAAGCTAGGAACGAAGCCATGTTTAACAGAATTGTGAAACGCCTGATGCTCAAGTTTCAACTATCAGACTCAGATTCATTTGTCAATCAAACCAAGCTCATTGTTTCTTTCGTCATTAACTATGGGTACTATACAGGAGAGATCCCTTGCAAGTTTAATTATAAAGCGTCCAGCATTGAGTACAAGGTTTTCTTAACATAGGAAACCTGATATGGTTGAATTACAGTAATCAATTCAGTAAAAGCAATGCTGTGCATATGTTTCAGGCAGTTTTAGGATCAATATTTTGCACAGCCGAATGCTGGCACGGATTCAATTTGCTAAGTTGTTAGGCTAGCTGCAACTTTATCCACACGATTTTGGAACACTTCTATAAACTTGAAAGTAAGTCAGCATCTTTATTTTATTTAGAATAAAAACAATATTTTGTGCTAATGCTAATGTTTTTATCCCTAGAAAGTTTTGTGAAAAAAGAGAAATTTTGCTTCAGCTGGAGATACAACTATGTTTTGATTATCCTTCTGTATCTTTTCGCAACCAGCCCGTTTGTCATGACATTAAACTACTTAACTTCTTGTGATTTGCATATATTGGCCCCTGTGTTGCCAATATGTAGAGCGAAGACGGAAAATGAAGTCAAGGCTCTGATTTCGTTCTCTTGGAGACACAAGTATAATTACCTTGTCCCACTCTTTGCCGTTCTACAATTCGTCCTTGTTTCCATGGTCTGCTCTTCAGGTGCTCCAATATGTAGTTTGCTGGCCATTTATACCGGAGTTTGCGTTGAACTAATGAAGAAAATCCCGGACTTAGAAAACAGGAGTGCGCTGAAAACTAGGGATTGGGTTTTGATGTACCATGGATTTGGAATTTCAACCAACTGGATAAATCAGCTTCTCCGGAAAGCCATGACTCCAGTGATTACAGCTTTGGCCGTTATTCAAAGCTCGAGCTGTTTATATTATTTTATCAAGCTACACGATTCCTCCATTCTAGTTACGTCATTAATCTCAATGATACTAACCATAGACTTAATTGGCATCTTCTTCCTGGCAAGGGATCTTTCCTGTATTCCGAGTATAACGAAGAGGGTAGTGAGCGTAAAAAGGGACCTTTCAAAATGTACCAGAACATCCTCAGAATGGAAGGCTTTGAAATCACTAAGAGAACTAGGATTGCACTGTGGTAACTTCGGAGTGATAAATGACACATCTTATATAATGGCGATTCTCTTCATTGTAGACACAGTCGTGAGTTTAGTACTCTTGGAGGCAACAGTAATATAGTTGCGGATTTGCAGTAATCGATAAAATCTGACAAATAATTTTAAGCTTTGAATTAACAAGATTTTGATTTCTAGTTCAAGTCTTCAAATATGTAATTTAACTGGTTGCGTATAAATAATTCCTGAGTTTAGCTTAGTATAATTTAATGTTTTTTTAACTTCAAACCCGCAATAAAATAATAGGTTCAAAATGATCGTGTGTAGTATTTAAAGCATGTAATTTTATACTTTGTAACAAAATCAATATTGGTTAAACTGAATTTTGACTGTGAATAAATAGTTTCAGTTTCTGGTTTGTGGATCCTTTAAAAAATTAAATTCCAGTAAAGTAATGCCCGTAAATAACGTTATTTGTAATCACCATCGGCTTGTTTTCAGGTTTCTAAATAGTTTAATGAACAACTATAGCATTGTATTATTCCATACATCCGTATATTTCCGGCCGATTAGCCTTGTAGTCGATTAATTCTTCGACAGTAAATTTTTAGAATGTGTTTATAGTAAGAATAAAAGCTGCTGGTTTAAGAATAAGGTCATCAGAATCACTTGGCCATTTTCAACAGGTCAGATATGAAGTAATCGCGTTCAACCACGAGGCATATTTACTGCATTGGCGGGATTCATTTGTGTAAATTTCTGGAGCTGTATAATTCTTATTTCTCTAAAACTCTCCGTAGAAACTTTAGTTCGTAAAATTTTCCCGATTTTCTTGCATAGGTGTAGTCCTACATCCAGGGTGTTCTCTAGGAAAACCTTTTTTTAGAAAAGCTATCTGAAAATTCTTACTGAAATTTTGCACCCCATTTGAAATACTAATAGTTAATAGAATTGAACTGACAAATAAATCCTATTCTACAATTTCTTCTATCCCAGAAGAGTTTGTGCATACATCCCATCGGGATCCTTATTGAGTAATTTAGGGAGGTAAACGCTTTTGTGTTTTTCTGTGTGTTTCTGTTACCATTACCATCTCAGCTTTGCGTTATTCCTGCTCATGCTCATACCTTGATGCAGCAGATTACGCCTATTTTCTCAAATCTACCAAACCAATACCAGGTTTATAAAGCTATTCCATGTACTGATAAGCTTGCTTTTAAGCAGTTTCCCTATGTGAGCACAGTCCCTAGTTTAAGACATGTAAGAATATTATTTTAAGTATAAACTAAGGACGAAAATTTACATATTATAGAATGCATGCAACCGTAAAAGCAGTCATTAAAATGGCACAAGAATAAATTTAGACTGAAGCAAACCAAATATTCCACTTGAATCTCCAAACTTGAAACCGCCATTATTGCAAGTTTCTTTTTAGGTATTTTATATTTTATAACCACATAAGTGTTCATAATGTTGATTCGTTCAGATAAAAAAATCCGATGACCCTCACGTCCAACAGTCACTGCAGTTCTTGAATTCAGTCGAGGTCGAACATGAGCCTAATATACGCTTATCAAAACTTTATTTAGCTTTTAGCTCAGTTTAATCGTACACCTAAATATATTGATGGTCAAATATAAAGTTTTGAATATGCCCGTGTCCGAAAATATTAAAGCACGAATAATGCAGAAATTTAGGTTAGAGAATATGGACTCATTTGTGAATCAAACGAGGCTGATTATATCGTTTGTAATAAATTATGGATTCTACGCTGGTGAAATCGCTTTTAAATATAACTACAAAACGTCGACTGTTGAAATATCGAAACGTGTAAGCGCCCAAAAAATTGTGACGCTGATTCGGGTTTTTACGTTTGTATCAAGTTTTGTTATTTTTGCAAATGTTATGTGGTTGCTCTACAGTAAACAATTGAACCCGAGGAATCCTGTCCATGTGTTTCATGTGGTCACAGGATGCATATTATTGTTTGCCGGGTCCTGTCATATCTTCAATAGATACCGCTCCCGTGAAACATGCAAAGTTATCAACGCATTATTTCGTTATTGCTCATGGATTGAAGTATGTGGATTTGAGTCTGAACAGTTATGTTTGAATAATAATTATTAAATGTGCGTTGATATTTCTCTAGAAACGGTACTGGACAGAGGGGAACGAAAACCGCACTTCAGCTGGCGATACAATTATTGTTTAATCGTCTGCCTGATTCTCTACGCTCTTGGTCTAATTGTTATGACATTAAACTACCTGTTCTTCTGCGACCTGCATATTTTTGCTCCAATTTTGCCGATTTGCCACGAGAACACAAAGTCTGAAATTCAAAATCTACTTACACTTACATGGCGACACAAATATAATTGTCTAGTACCTACGTTTGCTCTTCTGCAACTCTTAGTTTCAATCATAGCCTGTTCTTATACTATTTTAATATTCAGCATGGTCATCATCTATCCCGGAGTCTGTGTAGAACTAAATAAACAAATCCAGACGTTAAATAAGGACGGCATGCTTTCCACTATTGAATGGATTTCAATATACAATGGGTTTGGCATAATAACTAGCTTGATAAACCAACTCTTACGGAACTTTTTACCAATAGTCACAGCTACTAGTATTATTAGTCAGTCCTCATGCAGTATTTATTACTTCATCCAGCTCCATGATTCATCTATAGCTGTTAGCACGTTAATCTTTATGGTATTAGTCTTAAATGGACTTGGCCTTTACTACTTAGCTCGAGATATTTCCTCTATTCCTGGAATGACGAGAAGGATCATCAGAAAGAGAAAACACACTTGTAAAGATACCAGCAACTCGTATGAATGGAAGGTCTTAGATTCATTGGCAGAACGAGGCTTGTACTGCGGTAATTTTGGGGTAGTAAACCAAAAAATGTATATTCGGATGCTTCTTTTCATTGCAGATGCAGTCTTAAATTTAATACTCTTGAAAGCAAATGCAGGATAATTATAACCGCTCATTGTTACAATTGCTGGTGGAGTGGTGCTGTTATGTCGTTGCACAAAAAGATAAAAAAAAAGGCAGTGGTCAAGGCAAGCGTATAAGTTAATGTGATTCTAGTAAAATATAAAAGAAATCCATAGGAAAGGAATTATTTAAATTGTGGCTGAGCATTCTCAAATTCACATGCACCATCGGTATACGAAATTGCACCTAAATAAATTTTGTACCCTGTAAACAGTAATTATAATACTACTCGTGATATTGAATACCTACTTAATTATATTAAAGTTTCGTGTATAATTATTAAATATAAATATATAAGCTCATTGGGTCGGTCGGTTTACTTTGCAGAAAAATAACTATGTCGATCTGACTGATAATTGGCTTTAAAACTGTGAAAAATACCGCTGAGCTCAAAACAGGGGTCACTAATTAAGCTGGGCGAAGTGGAGAAAACCGTTCCTTCAATAAGCTGTAGCCATTGGCACTGATACTGTTCAGCTCCATGCTGCGGCGTTGGATGGAATGCCTTTGGAATGTCATATGTTAGAAAAAAAGTCCGACAAGGCGCGGTTGGTATACAAGCTGACCATAGCGGCAGCAAATTTTTAGACAGATCTGAAATGGTTGGTCACAGTCGAGAGACGAGTCAGTAGAACTTGAAAGCTCTTTTTACTTGGTCATGCTTTTAGTAGTATCGTCTTTTGTTGCCGTGTTTTCTTACGCTTTGTTTTAGGTGCTTTTTGTTACCATGTTTTGTTGCAAAGCGATCCAATCTGTTTACCTTGAAAATAATCAAATGTCACCTGTTACAAATATTTGCAGTACGTATCGGTACGTATTTATCATTACATCTAGAAGCTGATACTTTGCAAGCAAAGGCGTATTATAGTTTCTAACGTGCTAAAATTACTATGCAAAAATATTGTGCAACTGTTTCAATTTTTTTATGTAAATGTTTCAATCAGTCTCCAAATCGGATCCCAAAATTCTTGGTTTATAAATTTAAATTTGTGTTTAAGTAACCATAACAGCTAAACCTAACGCTGGCATTCATAGCAAAGCTTTACATTTAGAATATTACGTCAGAAAGATACGAGTCTTATAAAAAGAATAAATTAAAAGCATTTAGGATGGTATTGTTAATTGTTAATCCATTTAAGTCCAGTTATCTCAATCCGGTTATTTCAATCGCTGTCTAATAGTTCTCGTAAGCAATTACAAAAGTGCTTTAAGTTTACTTAAATACTTGCTCGACCCATCGATATTGGTTGTAACATATTTAGTTACAGTAAAACAATGCAGAACGATTTACTTATATGTTTGTACATATATTGATTCTGCGTGTGACGCTTTAATCAGTAATATTTATTTAATTTTATATATAACTTAAGCTATAAGCAGTTTAAACAGGACGGCAGCTCACGGCATCGTTTTACTTGTTTCGAATTTTCAATTAAAAGCTATAATCAATGAAATGAATCAGTTAGAGCTGTAAGCTCCAGAATACTTAATGTAGTCAAGCAGATTTTGGCAGTCAAAATAAGAATAATAGCATTTCAAGGTATTTTATAATGACTGAAAAACTACCACTTAAGGAAACAGAGTTAGCAACGAACCAAACCTGGGGTTTACATTTTACATATTACATTATTTGATTACTTGTACGGTATCAGGATTTTCAGTTTAAAGGAAATTGAGAAGTACTCTTTTGATTCGGCAATCCGTAACTCTACTAAACAACTGCAGCTAAGGTTGTAGCCTGTAAAATGGTATTTTATTACATTTGACATTCATCAAAATTATAGGGCCAAGAAACCTGAATTGAAACCTAACAAGCTATCCGAAAATAAATAGGCTGGACCGAACTTTGGAGTTGACTTGAGTATTAATAATGGCTACGAAGTTCAGGAATGGACTCTAAATGCATATTTTGTTTGCATTTGCCTGTTTTGCTAAATATGTAGTTTTTCTTTGTCAACGAGATTTTGCTTTCATCGCATTTCAACGGGCAACGGGCAACAGACTTGCTTATAACAGCTGCTAATACGTCAGCCAAGCTTAGGATTATGCTCGCACGCCGATTTTTCAATGTTGGCAACAGATTTAAAATTGTGTAAAATTATAATAGTTCAAGGGCGGCTGGGTAATGTTAATTATTACAAAGTTTTTCTGGCTCTGGCGGCTTTGGTGGGATCGGGGTCAGAAATATAATAACAAAGCTCCTTTGCATGGCACTGCGACCGGCGAGCCTAGTGAAACTACTGTAGCTAATTTCCGTGAAGATAAAATAGTCCGAATTTTTTTAAAAAGTTTCATGCGCAAGTTTGAAGTCACAGATCCGGATTCATTTGTGAATCAAACAAAGCTAATTGCTTCATTCTTCATAAATTACGGGTACTATTCCGGAGAGATCCCTTTCAAGTTTAATTACGAAAATTCAAGAATTGAATACCATCCAAGCATTGGTTTTAAAACCAAGTTAAAGTTATTGAGAACTATTTCCTTCATTACAAGCTGTTTAAACTTAGGTAACCTGATATGGTTCCTGTACAGTAACCAATTTAATAAGAAAAATCCGTTGCATATGTTTCATCTGGTGGTGGCATTCGTATTATGGACGGCAGAGGGTTGTCACGCATTCAACATTTTTCAAACTGAAAACATTTGCAACTTTATTAACATTATTCTAGAACACTTCTATGAGCTTGAAAGTAAGTGGGCTAACCGGACGTAATTAACAGGCTCAAATTCTGTGTACTAATAAACGAATGTATTTTTTCAAATTTTTTAAAAACTCTTCAGAAAAGCGAAAAACTCAATTTCAGCTGGCGCTACAATTATGTATTGATTGTTTGCCTTGCCATATACATAGCTGGACCAATAGTATCGACATTAAATTACTTGATTAATTGCGATTTGCATATCTTGGCCCCAGTTTTGCCAATTTGCACGGCAAAAACGGAATCCGAAATCCAAGCTTTACTGTCGTTTTCTTCGACGCACAAGCGTAGTTGGCTTGTACCATTCTTAACAGTTCTACAATTGGTGCTGACAGTCATAGCTGGTTCGTCTACGATTCTGGTATTCCCCATGGCGGGCATCTATCCAGGATTATGTGTTGGGCTAATAAAGAAAATCTTTGCTGTGGAGAAAATCAGCCCAATTAACACTAATGAGTTTGCGGCAATTTTTCGTGGATTTTCTATTTCAACAAGCTGGATAAAT
>VNWX01002930.1:0-11090 GCA_009869905.1 Ceratophysella communis | reverse complement strand
TAACCGTTGCTGTGTGAGCGCGTGGAGCAATCAGAGCCCGATTCGATTTCACTTTATTGCTTCATAAACCATGAGGAGAGAGAAGATAAGTTATATGCCTCTGCTACTAACTTTCACCAAAAAAAGGAACGAGCCCAACTGTCGACAATAAAGAACGTCCAAAATCTTCTCTCAACTGAAAAAAGTATTCCACTTTAACTCACTTCGACATTGTTAGCTTTTGGTGAGAGAAAAGGGAAGGAAATACACAAAGATCCTATTTTCTCCTTCACACGTTTTTTTATTATATGGGCTTCCTTTCACTTCTTGTCCGCTGAGTCTTTGTTCAGTCCTCACTTACCTTGGGACCAAGCGGCTGGAATGCCAATTGCCGAGTCACATAAGAACCCTAGCCCATCAACATTTCTCTCACAATTTCCTATTTTAAAAGAAGTGATTCCGGAGATGAAAGAAGCCAACATCAACGTCAGAAATGATCAAAGCCTCTGGATTCAAACAACTGAGGTTACAGCAGCGTAGTCCTACTTGGATTTATGTCATGGGCATCGCCCATCCTCTATCTCTATCTTACTCTACTACTACATTGAAGGAAAATCCGATTCTCCGGAGACAGGAAATTCATTGCTGAAGCGGCTAATGTGTATAGCCTAATGTCAATATTCCTACTCACTGGACTGCCTCTGTTAACCTCATTTATTTAGATTCAGAGCTAGGAATAAATTCAGGCTCATGCGATTTGTGGAAAACGTTTCTGACGGTTTAGTTCCAAAGTTCAAAATTAGTAAAAAAGTATTAAACACACAACGCAACAAGAGCTCCAGTACGACGATACGAATTACGTAAAGTAACGGTTTATGACATTGGAGCCTCCCGTCTCGTAACTAATTTCAATTTCATAACCTGGAGTTGGTTACATGGTTACTAAGTTTAAAAATTTCGTTCAATTTATGTGAATTATGAGTTCGCTTATCAGCACTAACATGTAAAAATTTCAAATTAGGAATTAAGCTAATCGTAAATTCGCTGGACCTAGAGTCTACCGCTCTGGCTGAGAAAATGCGAAAGCGTTAGGGCAAAAGGTCACGCTTCTTGCTATGATTCTTTGTAGGATATCGTTGCTCCGGAATATGAACCTTGTCCCAAAGTGCTAAACTTGCTCCAAAGTTTCCAGAAGCTCCATTTACTATTTACATTTGCATTTTTACGACAAAAATACACAAACTTGGATCAGTAAAGCGACTCCTTTAGAGGAAGAGACTGGCCTATTGTCGTTTGCCATCACCCTCACTTTGCTAGGATATTCTTTGTCTGACTGGCGTAGATTTTTATTTCCTTCCTTGTCCGTCAGCCAGTCCTATCTCTGTTGACAATTGTAATTTTGATAAGCAAGCTCAGTGTTTACTCCCGAATTATGCTATCCCTTTCCTTTATCCTATAGGGGAGCCTTTTATCTCCGACCAAGGCAGACACACTCGCCTAGGTGTAGGTGGGTACTCTCACTCTGGTAACTCAGTTATCAACCCCGACTCCAGGCACTTACATGGAAATTCCTTGTATTTCGTTCTTATTTAGTAAAGCCATGAGCCGTCACGGCGGGGAGCGTAGGTACACAAGAATAACGCAGATGAAACGAGAGTCACCCAACCCTGCGTCTCCCGTTGAGTACATCGGATTTTCTCCTAAATTACATTTTAGACCTGACTCGTCATTTTAGCAAACATTGCCAGCCCAGATATTTTGTTTTAGCAAACAGAGCCTCTGGGCACAGTCATCATCATCGTGCCAAAGTGTCTGAGCTGGCTTTTTGGAATTTGAGCTATGGAACTTTGCAGATTCAAGAGAGCCGAGAGAGCTGCTGGGCTCCTTGAGTTCAATCCGCAGTAATGACTCCCGTGATAGTGATGAAATATTATATGCTCAAACGTGCAGTCAGCACTTTCCAAAGTACCACTCCAACTTCGCTCGCTTTGCCAGCCTTTCATCTAAATGGTAAGCGACGGCAATGCAGAGCAGAGTCTTCGACCCAGACAGGACCAGGCCAGATATGTGTATAAATGTTTACACAATTAGAGACCGAGTATCAATTTACATTATACTGGCGGCAGCATGGAACCGTGGAATGATTCTTCCTCTAATCATAATGACCCAAATTGAACAAGGGACCAAGCAAGGCCCAGGCTCATGCAAACCAATTCTGCTTCCGGTATGGTAAAATACTTTAATCAAGCTGGATAACTCATAGCTAGGATAAAGATAACAGCATTTTAAAATTAAGACCAGACCACGTTTGAAAAACGTTTTCATTTGAGTTCACGATAATGAGTCCTCAATGGCTCAGGTAAAAATTGAAACAGATATTTATCTGTCTATAAGAACCATTTTGGTTGGACTGGCCTGGGAAGCAATCATAATCGGTTGCCTCAAAACTAACGAGTAATTGACGTGATTATAATTTTGACAGGTAGAAAAATGAGGCTCTCTAGCATCAATTTATCAACGAATCGCAACAAGCGAACATTGTAAGAAAAAAATAAGCAGTATCTCCTAATCTAGTGAGTAGCTCTGCATTTATTTTATAGAATTCTACATTCGACTGTTTTTTGTGTCTCGTCTTTTAATGATACTGGAGCTTGAGCTCTAGGGAAAATAAAGTGCAAGAACAAAAGGAGTTGGAAATGATGAGAGTGAAAAATAAATTCTCCAGTTGTTTGGGACTTTCGTTGTTTAGAGCTTCCGAGTCTCCAGCTCTCTATTCTTCTTCTCAAGCGAGGCACAACAAATGCGTTTGTTTGAATTGGAGACAGTTTATATTGTATACCTCAACGCAAAGGCTACGCAGGGCCAAGTTCCCAGTTCGTATATTGCGTTCTTTTTGTGTGTGTGTTTCCAAAAAAAATTAATGGATCTCTCCCAGCTCCTCTTCAAGTTTCTCCATTTCACAACCCATTACATGGAATCATTTCACATTTGTCATAGGACAAAAACTTAATGAGCATTTCCTTCGCTCTCCTCTGATCTTTCTCATTTTCACAAGACTTTCTTATTAATAGAAATTCCTTATTAGTCTTGTTTTCAGTTTCAAGTGAACTGGAATAGCGGAAACTGATTGCTCAAGAGAAAGGAGAAAGCGCCGTGCTCGTGTGCTGGATTCCAGCACGTACCGCTGCGATTTCTACGTTTTATGTGTAAGAATAAGATAACCCTTGCGAAATGCGGCACATAGAAACAATATGGCACATCGCACAACTATTAAACATTACAAAGTAGGCGTTTTATGTTATGGCTGAGTTCAGAATTTCAGGCCTTGAACAGATATGTTCCTCATTAATTATAGCTTAACATTGTATGTGCGAATCGCCTAGCTAGCAAAATTCCGGCTACAAGGCCCAGAGCATACTATAATGATCCGTGCGTGATATGTACTGTCGGGAATAGGGTGAAGAAGGAGAACGGAGCAGTAACACATAGGTTCTTCCTGCCTCCTTCATTGATTTAGTAATCACAGGCCGGGTTTTCACGTCTGACAGACCCCAGAGGGAGAGAAAGAGAGTCTCTACTTTTGTACTTTCTCCTTTTCCAAAAACTTAATAGGATCTAGTCGAGCCCCAACCAAAGCTCTTGTATTGTATCTCCAGCCCTGTGGCTTGCTAACGCGATTAAAAAGAAACGCTAACCTAGTGAAAAGTAATGTGCTAATGACGGTCTAAAAGCGACAGCCATAAAATCATTTCAGAGTAATACAATGAGGAAAGTATCTTACCTTCGACAAGTAGTGCGGGAAAAATAGAAACCAGGAGTAGGATTCCCCAAACCTTACCAACACGGAATTGGCAGGGATGGGAAATCTGTGCTCCAACGTCGGCACTTTTCGGCATTTTTTCACATTTTCTACTTTGATGAACTAAATGGGGGAAAAGAGTGAATTTCCACGTTCCGGACGTAAAGCTAGCGGAAACTATGTGTTCTGGTTTGGCTCGGTGAAAGCTGTCTTCAAACCTCTTTGCACGGAAGATAAGAATTGACGAAGTTTCAATTCACCACTGAAAATATGGGAAAAGGATGATGATGGTTTTTTTTCGTTTTCTCTCACTTCCTTCACGATAACACTCCTCTTTTTACATCATCGTCCGTACGCATTAGACATACATCACTTTCAATAGAATTCAAAACACTTTTTCATACAACTTTGAATTGGCTAGAAGTCTTTCTTTCTTCTCGCACTTAGGTATCTAAACTTTTTCAGGAAGAGCAGAACTGCACTTGAAAAAAAATTGGCTTTCGTCTTTGAATATATATTTAGCCACTTATTAGACCCACAGTACAATGTGCGTGCTTCACTGTTCAAATTACACTGATGAGGTTGTCAATGTTAGGTGCAAAGAGAAAATACCGCCTCTCACCAGCCTCCTATACCGGATGACTTGACATAATTCAATGCCTTCTTCACAAGGAAAGATGCAGCAGAGTTTCTTGTCAAAGAAGTAACCTGAGGGTTTGCTTGAACAGGGCTCAGCTGCACAACTTCTTCATTTGATCCATCAAGAGCACCTTCTCAACCAAGATTAAAAGAGTACACCTGGAATGATAAATATAAAAAAAAATGAATTCTGCTTTTTGATATCTCAAGACGATGTACGATGTACTCCGCGAACAAACAATGCACTTTCATTCTAAATGTGTGTACACAATGGTACAATGAAAGTTATAATCATCATACTCGAATCAATCTACATAGCCTGAATCTTTGTATAACTGTGCTTTGGTCGAATACCACTGTATCAAATTGTATGGGATTCTAATACTAAATTATACAGTCCATTTCTACGACTACCCCCAAATGTCACTCGATTAAGTACCATTGCCATTATAGGAAATCAAATCATATGGAGAGAGAGAGGTTTCCAAATCTCCATCATTATCTCCGGGAAGTCCATAGAAGTTGACATCTGAGCTGCTTTTATTTTCATGCCTCCACAAGAAATGCAGACAAAATACTATATAGGTAGGTAAGTTTGGTAATAATCATAATCCATTGAGCTCATATTTGATTTCGATTAAGGTAGGGTGGTACTTTCTACCGACATGTGTGTCTCGTCATTTCATTTTTGGTGATATCCAAATAGCGCCGAGGCGGGGAGGGGGCTAATAGGGCATAGGACGCTCGCGCTCCCAGTAGATACAATCTCTGTTTTCCTAACCTACCCACATTGCCAGATATTGAAGAAGTGCCTCCGAGCCGGAGCCCACGACTCGGAGACCTACTTATCGTTTGGACAGGTTTACTTTTCATTTTCGTAATGGGCCAAGCTAGCGTAGAAGATAGAAAAGAATCAGTCGTAATGGTTCTCGACCCAGAGAGTTGAACTAAACTAATGTAAACACAAGTTTTTTAGTGGGACGGGAGACGAGTTGAAGTCAAGTAGACAAGATTTCCTTACATACTTGATGTCTTCTTCCATTCCAATGGGCCAATTTAGTTGAACAACTACCTCTGCTCCCTCATACTTAAATTGATTTAAGAAGGTAATATTCAGAAATAAAAGTGCAGGTCCTCTTCAGGACCTCTGCAGCAGCAGCAGCTTTACTTCGAATGTAAACTTATACCCTGCGTCTTCAACCAACGGGGAAAATCCTTGTCATATTTACTATTCACTTTAAAAGATTGGGACGCTTTGTATTTTTTAACAGAAGGGATAACAAGGGCTTCGGCCGGGTTCCATTTCCTTCTTGTAAGCACTAACGTTGAATTGAACCTAGGTACGAAAAGTGCTACCGGAGATGAAAGAAATGCCATATTCGAATTAGCATAAAGGTAAGCCTGACAAAGCTAACTTTACTCTTGCTCTCACATCAAACCGAGAGTATCTATTTACACTACTACTGCTGGCAGCATTAGCAGAAAGCTGAGGCTAGCACTTGAGCGGCATTTAGTGACACTGGGAACGACGGTTGTTGTACTATATGGAGAGACTGAAGCTGAAGTACAGAAAAAGGACAAGTAGCCGTGTCTCGGTAATGGATTTTAGCAATTAACATTTGCATTATTTACTAACCCGAAAGCTTCGACTGACTCTCTCTCTCTGCAACAAAGCGTCTCGCACCTCAGCTGGATTTTCCACAAATAACTCTCCCTCTTCTCTTTCATTAATTTGTATTCAGGGATACATTAAATTCCAGTCCTATTACCTTCCCAGCCCCACAAACAAGTCAACTGAGAAATAATGAGTAGGAACCCCCAAACTTGGAAATAAATTATGGACACTGTGACAACCCGCCGCCCCAGCCATTGCCATAGTCTTCCCAAAACTTTTCTTTATCCTACGTGCTCAGCTCCGACCGTGCGGACTGAACTAATCCTTCCACACCGAAATTCTGAATCCAATGTTTCTTCCCTTGTAAAGTACAAATGTGTCAACTCACCCAACGCGACTCAAGTTTTTAAAACTTCACCAAAGTCGTGTTTACAAATTCTTGAAGAAACTTAAACTTAAGATTAGGCTTGTACATAATGCGCTTACACAAAAGCTCTATAAGTTCCAACTTCAGCATTACTTTCTCTGGCATGGGAGTTGTAACCACAAACTTAAATTGCTGGCTCTCACCTCATGTTATTTGAATTTAAATTACTCAAATTATAATTCATCCTAGGGCTTAATTGCCGTGTTACACCAGTCTAGAGAAATATGCACAGAATTGCCATAAGTAATATGAAATGTAAACATGATGTTTGGACGTTTTTGCTTGTAACATTAGAAATTATGGCTATGATTTTCGCATATTTATATTCTCGAAGTGTACATGGCGCAGCAATCGTTCAGTAATATCAACAACAGTTTAGCAAATCTTTTATCTTGACTTTTGAGTTTGCTGACATTTTGCGTTTTGCTCCATGCTACTGTGTTGTGCTTGTATCCGCGACCAAGCGCACAGTCCATCGTCGATTCATGATGTAAGGTATTGGTAACAATGACTAATGCGCTTGGACCATTACGCATTCGCATGGTTTTGGAAACTCGCCCTGTTTCGCATATAATAATCATGCTTGTACTTCCTTGCTTCTACTGGACAGGAGTCCCTATAAACTTAAATAGTTATGGTCTTTCTGCCGACTCCCTGAAGAGTAGAGCTGGACTAGACTGCCCAAATCTCGCGTGCTGGAATCTACTAACGTGAGTAGAGGACAATAATCCCAGTACATAAAAATCCCCTGGACAAATAAAATTACCTACCTCCAGTTGTCAACCCACGCAGTTCGGCGCCCGAGCGCGTTTGGGATTTACGAACATGGAAACATGCTAGCATGGTGCAAAAGCTGAAAGCTCCATTTTTGCACTAAATCCCTGCGTGAGCTACTGAATAATCCTCCAAGCAGCTCTCTGAGGTGTTTTATATTATGTAAATTTTCATATATTCGTGTTTCTCCCCTTCCTGAATTTGAAATTCTTGTGTACGTTTGATAAATTATCACGAGGAAACGTTTGATTATAAATAGCCTCATTTGACTCTAAAATTCCATTTCTACTGAAACGAAATTGCCTGGTTCTGCCCAAATACATTTAAAACATATCGAAGCGTGTATCCTTCCGCTCTCGTATATTTAGTGGTAACCTGGCAAGTACCTAAATGCACGTGTTAGTGAGGTACGATTTGGGCGGAAAAAGATGACCATCCAGGTCATAGATGCCTACACGCCAGGCGCTTGCATTTAGATCAATTAACATTCCTTACTAACAAATACATCACTGTATTGCTCCACAGTAGGACCCCGACCTAAGTAGCATTGTGTTCGCTTGCTTTTGCTTGCACAGCGAATATCTTGAAGGAGATCATAATTCAAATTCAAATTGCTACTATTATTATTTGCATTTGCTTTATAAAAGCATTTCGCTATTCTCAATTCAATGCTAATATTATTGCCTGTTCCGTAAGTGCGAGATACGATCATTGAAAATTTTGTAATAATAACAAATGAATGACGTATGGGTCTCAGTGGGATAAGGTTATGAATGCCGAATGCGAATGAAAAGCACTAAAACTACACCACGTTATGTTACGCATAAGACCAGAGCGTACTATTGTTTACCCATCATACCTTTTGTGAAAGTATGAAAAGCGAGGCACCATGTCTAACTATTTACTTTTACTTATCAGAGAGAAATGATCATCAAAGGGCAAACATGACACAATGACAATGACATGAGCTCCACAGTGTATGTTTCAACCCAAAGCCTGCTCTCCGGGAATTGGGTTTACTTAATAATTTCCTAGATAACTTTGAATTTATCGGCCGGAGCGGCGATAAGCTAACCTAATGTCCACATGGGTACACAACACACGGCTCTGAGCTCTAAAGCTTGGTTTTCTGGGAATACTATGCCACCGGATGGGATGGGATGGGGCGGGACAAGGGCAGAATAAAACCCAAATATTACATATGTATTATTGGTATTCTAGAATTGTATTCCCAAAATCATCGGTCAGCAGCCCAACCAAGCCAAAGATCGATACTCAATCCGAAATTGGTCAACTGGAAATCGAGATAGGGACGGAACGAAACATGGAACATAAAAGCACTCTGGGATCCAGCCAAACGCAAATAAGAGTTGATTTGGCTGTGACATAAATATAAACGTTTTCGTATTTTTGGACTGCTGTACTGATACTTCCATCGATCAGATCAGAACTGAAGTATAGGACTAGCCACTAGTACTGTAGCTACCACGGATTCGCGTCGACGTCCGCAGGTATTGAACGTTATTGGAACAAGAATGTCTTATCGGAGACGCCATCTCCAACCCACTACTGGCACAATAGAATAGATATTCTCGGCAAAATATACGAAATAAAAATATCCACAATGCTGAACGGGCAATTCCTACTTCTGATTTCTGAAAGTTTCCTCTCAACGGTACTTAAAATGTCCATGAAACACAGCATCCCATTCCCATCCTATATCCATGTCTCATTTCCATTCATTGATTCACTTCCTATGATATTACTGGCGAAACTAAAACCCAGCAAAGTAAGTCAACCGAACACAACGCACTCATCTATCCTACACCCTTCGGAAGTAAATGAATCAAAATCAGGGACAAGAAGTGGGCTTCTGATTTGAATGGATCAAAACGGAAAGAGGGGAGAAAAGAAATATTTTTGCCATAGAGCCAAAAAAGGAGAGAACAAAAGCTCGAATAGGGACATTTTCAATAGCCATCGCGACCTCTAATCATCATACCGATTCTCAGCTCTCCAGAAAAAAATTCAGACGCTGCTGACGCTAATGTCTACTTTCTGGGATCTGTTAATATGAACTCCAAGTATGCGTGCGCAGCGTGTATTAACTACATATAATAAAATTCAGACTTGATTTGTGAGAACTGAGAACCGATGCCGAAACGATAATAATCATCAGAAATAAAATATTACTGCCCATTCTGTGTAATATTCTCTGTGCCAAGTAAAGATACTGCCTAGAAGCTCTGAATGTGACAGACAACGGTCGTGTGCCTCGGCGTTCAATCCTATCATAAGAATTCAGTTCACTCGCTTGGAAGTAATGCTTCTAAACATGGAAAGCCTTTGTGCGGTTGGAGCAATTTCCATATCGATTTTTTAACCCAAGCGAAGACAACAAAGTCTGCTGTTTTTATTGGACTTTTCGTATTACAGATTCGACTACTTATTCTCCTCTTTCTCATACAATAGAATAAACCATTACGATATTTTTCTGAGAGTGCTGGGAACTGGAACTTGCGGATGTCCGCTTTGCTGACAGTACTCTTTCGGTCGGTCTCAAGTCATGTCAATTGTCAATGTCAATCCGAACTCGAGTCGAGAGATTGGACGAATCGTTCATGGGTGATAGAGAAAGAACTGTCCTGTCCTAACCGTCCGTGCCCCTCTTGGCTTTCATTGTTTCCAAAGGCTGTGTTGTTTGTCATTCATTTTCAGTGATGACTCCGAAATGAAGAGCTTTCACTCCAACTTTGCGCGGAGACAGACAGGGCTGGGGCTGGTTGGGCTCGTAGAGAACGAAATGAATGATTAATGCATCAGCCTGGAAAACGTTCCCCCTTCCAGCCTCCATCATCTATTTTCTACTCGTATCATTTATCCGAGAAGCTTAGAGCTTATGAAACCCAGTCTCTTCAATACTTGATACAAGTCAAGCTAGTTCACACAAATCTCCATATAACTCTCAGCTGAGGCTTCTCTACAATATGAAATGAATACGGAATCTCTGGTATCGGTATCTATGCTATGCCTCAGCATCAGCAGTCTGAGTTTGGCTATGGCTATCTCACACTAGTAACTGGCGTCAGGCGTCTTGAAAACACCTACACAAGCAGAACCCTTACTTTCAAGATCTGATGAGTAAACCCAAAATTCAACTAGTAATCTTCGGCTGAGATCATACAAGCTACATAAGTACAAGACCCCACTCGGTTTCTTATAAATACATGATAGATTCAATCAATACTCTGGTTGGCATTCAAATGAGTTTGGGTTTGCAGAAGATCTGTTGGGCCAGGGTCAGGGTGTGAGTCAGAAACAACAACATAACTTATAAAGTACATCTCTGAATTTGCATGCATTCGCAAAAAAGCCAACGAACCACATCCAAATACATGATTTGCATGTTGAGCTGAGACTGTCAGCAGGAAGTTTAAGACAGAAACTACGATGCTGATGCTACATTATTAGACAAAGAAGATTTGATGCTCTTTTGCTCGTTTAACACGACATAAGCCAGATGCCCAAAGGGAGAGTGTTAGGTTTGGGTTTTGGGAAGAATATCATGCCGTTTTTATCTACCTGCGTGATATTATTTTTTCGGAAAATATCCTTCAGAAGTGACAGATATGCCTAGCGGGGCTTAATTCCCAGCTTCAACTCCAACAGCGCAGAAAAAATATTTGCACAATGAATTAAAGTGGCGACTGAACGTTTTTCGGGTGTCTAGGTTGGGTGCTGATGAGGATTTAGAATTTGCATTTGCATTGAACTCAATTTTGTATTCGGTCAGTGTGCGGGGTAGGAAAAAGTTAAGGGTGAGAGTCCGTAGCGGTAATATTGATTTAATGTGTTTC